>CM034351.1:113864069-113926083 GCA_019925275.1 Mytilus edulis
AATATAGCTTGTTTTATGAAAGCACTTAGTATCGTTCGTTTTATGAAAGCACTTAGTATTGTTCGTTTTATGAAAATATTTAGCTAGTTTTAAGAAACATTTTTTTTATATAAATAATAATACTAAGTATATTTCGTTACTGCGTTTGACTATAAACTACATGGTTACGCATCTTATGTATTTTTGTGTGAGAGTCATTTGTTGTAAAAGATTTTATGCACTTAGCGATAACTAAGTACTAAGTTCAGTATAGTAATTTCTTACGATCAGGACACATCCAAGATGGCTACACATTACTTATGTAATCACAGGTTTGAATCTAATGCTGATTGTCAGGCTACTTATTGAAAATCTCAATGTGTCAATAATAAAATGAAAATACTTTTTCTCTACTTTCTTAAAAAAATAAAAAAATGTTTTGGTTAAAGGAGTAGGTCCGGTAAGGGCCGATTTTGGCCTCAAATTTCAGGTTCATCTAACGAAAGTTTTTGGACACTTTTTAAACACTTAAGTGTCTATTTCAATTGATTCGATTAGTTTGTGTGAAAGATTTTAACGGATTTATTCATTAAAAACGCTCTAATTCAAGCTTAAATATGAAAAATCTATCAAATATGCCAAAAAAACGTCAATTTTCAGATGGTTTTTGTCAAAAATGAAAGTGGCCGCATCCGCGTTCATCCTCAACCTTTATATATATTTTGTATTATCATCAAATACAACTTAAATTTCAATATTATGAATGAACACGAATGCGGCCACTTTCATTTTAGACGGAAACCGTCTAAAAATTAACCAAAATGCTATTTTTTTTAAGATTTCAGTAATTTAGCATGTCTTAATGATACTAGAACACGATATTTGTGCATTGTATTGTCAAAAACAGCTCATATTTATGTAGCAGAAGCATTTTACTTTCCAAAATATAGTTTAAAGATTACATTTTCACAATTTTCTAAAACTGCTATATTTTGGGGCCAAAAAAGGGGTCTTAATGAACCTACTCCTTTGAATTTGAAGCCATATGTGTAAAACTGTTTTTATCTAAAATATCTAAAAGTGTAATGCTTATTATCGTTAATATAGCAGACAAAAGACATTAAACTAAGAGTTCTGTACTAATGTTTTTTTTTTAACCATACATATACCAACAAACAAAAGAGATTGAACGCCTTAATTTTACAAGATTTGATAATATATTTTGGTAGATTCCCCACTTCCTGGTTAACGAATAAAACATTACCTTTCTTTTAAAATACCTCTCTGATCATAGGAAGTATGCATTGTTATGAAAGTCTCACGAAAGGGAGATCACTCTCAAAATTACAATTTAAAAAAATCTTTATCTTTTTCTTTAACCAAAACTTTAGTTGTAACAATTACAAAATGAAATGAAACCATTGTGTCTTTGTTTTTCTAAACATGAAAAGGACACCGTTTTTTTCCAATATTACATGACAATACTGGTACACACTTAATACAATTATTGTCTTCTAATATCGCTTTATTATTATTTAGAAGACCGTTTATGTAAACATTGGGCTTTGAAAGAAATAGATGAGGATGGGACATTTCTGATTTAAATGGACGGTTAATAAAAACTGAAGACTTGAGTCTTTAAACAAAATGAAAATATTTATTCAAATATAGATGATATTGATAGCTCGGATTCTGTAGTGTTTTATGTCTTTCATGTCTCTCAATTATGCGTATGCAGTATGCTGCTTTATTTATAAAAAAGTCATGGTACCTAATTTGTTTTTTAAATAAACAAATATTACGTTTGATTAATTGACTATATTGATTTTATATATTGATTTGTTTTTTTATATAATTTCCATAATAACACATTTTTTGTATTTATTATGAATTAGATATGCTTATCTATTATTTAAGGAAGTTCGCTACCTTTCAAAGCTTTTCATAACACTAATATATACTGATAGGGGATTAATAAAGGAACCAAAATAGCAAATAAAATATATAGGTCCGTGTGCTTGTTTTCGAGATAATAATCACTGAAATATTTTCGGGAAAATATTCTCTCTTGATTTTTTATAGATTTATCATTAACGAGTCACAATTCTCAAAAATTATAAAAATAATGACAAAGATTTTATATGACAAAATGTTGTCAGGCATTCAAATTGAAAAAACCAAAGGATTTCGAGAATCTGAAACATGACAAGCGAACATCCTTCAGTAAAATTTATGACATTTGATTTATTGACTAAATACAATAGCTTTTTATATAAGACATTATGTAGTTTGTTATCAATCACTCACATGCTTTACAAAAATAAAGACTTTTCTTGGTCAATGATTTGATTATTTCATGCCATAATTCCAAACCAGATTTTCAACTATATCAATCTTTTCGAAAATTATCGTGACGTTACTTTTACCTGTGACTTCATTTTGTAGCGTAGCGTTATTCTGTAGGTGACAATGCAAGGTTATTTTGTTCTGTTCTGTGTGCTTTCGTTTTTTGTTTTACGTGTTTATTTTTATTCTGTGGTAACTCACCACTTCGTTGTTGACTTAAACATCAATTATATGGTAATGTATATACATTTACTGTTTGTAAAAGTACGAATTATACTAAATACTAAGGATTTTCTTATCCAAGGCATAGATATCATTAGCCGTATTTGTCACCACTTTTTAGACTTATAGCTCACCAATGATTTTCAACTTCAATCTTGTTTGGCTTTCTTTACCATTTTGATCTGAGTGTCAATGCTGAGTCTTATGTAGACCAAACGCACGTATGGTGCATTAAATTATAAGCCTGGTACCTTTAATAACTATTAGCATGTTGTAATTAAATATAGGTAGATGTGGTGAGTGTGCCAAATAAGACAACTTTCCATCCAAATAACAATTTATAAAAGTAACCATTATAGGTCAATTTACGGCCTTCAACACGGGGCATTGGCTCACACCGAACAACAAGCTATAAAGGGCCCCAAAATTCTGTTTATTTGTGTATTTCGTCGTCATGAATGTTTTTGCATTTCCTTGTACTGTAGTCCTGTCATGTAATGTTGTCATTTAAATGTTATATTTAACATTGCCATTAAAACGCATACCAGGTTCGACCCACTATTTTTGTCTTTAAACGTTCTGCACAAAGTCAGGAAAATGGCCATTGTTTTATCATAGTACGTTACTGTGTGTGTTACATTTTATTTTGTGTTTCTGTTGTATCGTAGTTCTTCTCTTATACTTGATGTGTTTCCCTCAGTTTTAGTTATCAGTAACCTAATTTTTTTTTCTCAATCGATTTATAAATTTCAAACAGCGGTATACTGCTGTTGTTTTTATTTATCAATGTTAACAAGCATCAATGATCAATTTCACAAAAAATCTTACGACTAAATAGGATTGTCCATGTGAGAATAATGTTCATGACTTCCTCTCAACTTTAGATCTGTGTGAAACTGATCCCCTTAGTCAACAGCACCCTGAAAATATTCTGTCATTACTTCGTGTCTGTGTCTGTTGTTGATGATTATCCAAAACGTGAAAAAGATAATCTTGACATTAGGCTTAGTATGGTCTAGCAAGTGTTTTTTTTTCAACACGGCGGTCACTGATGTAAGAAGCTATATCTAAAACACAGTGACTTGGGTAAGGTTTCAAAGCTTGCAAATTTTAACTTAAGGATGTACTTAGGTGAGGTTTTGGAATTCGTGTCAAATTTTCATCCTCCTTGGTGTTTTTCCATACAAAACAAGGTAAACTAGTTTGCCCCATAACACCCATTTAGTTTTTCAAATTAGACTAAATAGCTCATGAAAGGTCATTTACCAAAATTTTAGAAGATTCTTAATTTTCTTTCTTTTGTTTTGGGACCCAAATAATACCAATGCAAACATAAGGTAAAAGTCCGAGTCAGCCTTTTCCCGCCATATTTTAAATCTCAAATATCTCGAAAAGGAGTTCCATGCCCTATCAATATTTTTAGCTTATTTTTATCATTAAAGAATGCTCTACCAGCTTATAGTATCAATTTTAAATTCTTGATTTATTAATTTTCACCTTACCTGACCTAAGTACATCCTTAAGGGTCATGGTTAAAGTAGTTTCATTTGTACGGTCAATCTTATGTTTGGAGTAACACATTTAAAGAAGGCTCAGATTTTACAGTCCGACGAAGTACTATATTTTAGTCGTAACTTTAGTCTTTAAGTCTGCTCTTGTAACATGTAGCCATTTTGATTTGTTTCAAGTAGGTCTTGGTCCTCTAGCTTGATGTACACACGTTCATTATGTAGTAAACTGTTTAATGTATATTTGCTAAATTATAGTTTAGACCCGGATTTCATAGTTTATACTACTTGATAAACTTCTGGTTTAAGGTATTTTAAAGTGTTAGTTATAGCTACTGTGGATTCATTTATTTTCTTGGATTGAGTTGAGTTGTAACAAGTGTAATTTAGTGGTTCTTTCTTTACCTTGGTATGCCAAAATAAGGCAACAGTAGTATACCGCTGTTCAAAACTCATAAATCCATGGACAAAAAACAAAATCGGGGTAACAAACTATCACTGAGGAAAACGCAATAAATATAAGAGGAGACAACGACACAACTTTAAAATGTAACACACACAGAAACGGACTAAGCATTAGACAAAATCCTATGAGAATAACAAATATAATAAATATAACATCAAAACCAAATACATGAGTTAGGGAAAGATAATTACCGTGACACGTCTTATAGTAATGTGAATTCACACTAAAAATAAGAGAAAATAAACGACACAACGGAAACACAGCGTTAAAATGTAACTCACAGAAACGAACTATAATATAACAATGGCCATATTGCTGACTTAGTACAGGACAATTTTAACGGACAAAATGGTGGGTTGAACCTGGTTTTGTGGCATGTCAAACCTCCCTCGTTTATGGCCATGTGAAATATAACATTAAAATGGCAACACAACACTACAGGACTACAATATAAATAAATAGGAAAATCTGGATTAAAATCTTAGGTAAATTTGTACTTCGTTGCACGTGTGAATTTGCATTTCTGTCAATACCCATGACAACCACAAAAAAAGTATCGTATGAATGATGATGAATTCACAGGAGTTTGTGTCAACTTAGCTTCAAAATATAATTATATATAAATATACTTAATAAATAAATGATTTGGGAAATACATTTAAGGTATGAAAAGTCATTAGTATTCCGAATGCAATTAGGTTCTATCCGGGCACTCTGGTTCTAAACCTTGGTTCCATCTTGGATTTTTGGTTCTGAACCTTGGTTCTATCCGGATTCTTTGGTTCGAAACCATGGAAACTGGTTCAACATCCGGATTGTTTGGTTATCGCAACCCAACTTCTTGGTTCCATCTGGGTTCTTTTCGAATGCTCCCGTTCAAATTTGAGGAGTATCCGAATAAAAGATATAGTAGGTCAAAGACGCTTAACTTGTTTTCTAAGATTAAACACTTCAGCATCGACGGAAACTGAAGCTGTAAGGTATTTATCTTCTCATTTTAATTATTTTGATTAAGAAACTAGACAAAAATAAAGCATCGTATAGATTTTAGAAATAAACCAAAATATACAATATATAGAACATCCTTTTATTTAAATCAGTCGTTCCGTTTTCATTTATATTCTTGTGGGTGTTCAAAACCACGAATCCTCCCACAAGTACCCGCCACTGAGGTAGCAAAACACAGTTAGGAGTTTGGTTTCGCATTTTGATCGCGGTGGATTTTTCAAATATGAATAAAGGCAACAGTAGTATACCGCTGTTCAAACTCATAAATCCATGGACAAAAAACAAAATCGGGGTAACAAACTAAAACTGAGGGAAATGCATTAAATATAAGAGGAGAACAACAACACAACACGAAAGTTATCATGAAAAAAAAATCATTTTTTGACAGCTGAGTACTAATTTAGCCTTCAAAGATGGTTTATAAGAACACCAAGATTATTTTTTACATGTTTTATGGACTATTTTCTGTTTGACTCTCCGTACTATTCTTACAGCTAGTATAAAAAAGAAGATGTGGTATGATTGCCAATGAGACAATTATCCCTAACAGACCAAAATGACACAGACATTAACAACTATAGGTCACCGTACGGCCTTTAACAATGCACAAAACCCATACCACATAGTCAGCTATAAAAGGCCCCGATAAGACAATGTAAAACAATTCAAACGAGAAAACTAACGGCCTTATTTATATAAAAAAAATGAACGAAAAACAAATACGTAACACATAAAGAAACGACAACAACTGAATTACATGCTCCTGACTTGGGACAGGAACATACATAAATAATGTGGCGGGGTTAAACATGTTAGCGGGATCCAACCCTCCCGTAACCTGGGACAGTGGTATAATAGTACAACATAATAATGAACTATAAAAATCAGTTGAAAAAGGCTTAACTCATCAGATGGACAAAAATAGACCTGTCATCGGTCTAGAAATTAATGTAATGTTTACAAACACTTTTAAGGTGTCACATATTTCCCCAAAAGGAGTAGGTTCAGTAAGATCCCGCTTTGGCCCCAACATATAGCAGTTTTACAAAATTGTGAAAATGTAATCTTTCAGTTATATATTGGAAAGTAGAATGCCTCTGCTACATAAATATGGGCTGTTTTTTTTTACAATACAACGCACATATATCGGGAACAAGCATCATTTAGTCATGCTAAATTACTGAAATCTTCACAAATTTAGCATTTTAATAAATTTTAGATGGTTTCGGTCTTGAATGAAAGAGGCCGCATTCGTGTTCATTCATTATATTGTATTGAAATATAAGTTGTATTTTATGATAATACATAACATATATAAAGGTTGAGCATGAACACGGATAAGGCCACTTTCATTTTTGACAAAACCCATCTGAAAAGTGACGTTTTTTGTCATATTTGACAGATTTTTCATATTTAAGCTTCAATCGAAGCGTTTTTAATAACTAAACCAGTTAAAATCTTTCACATAAACTTATCGAATCAATTGATATAGACACTCAAGTGTTTGAAAAGTGTCTTTTTTTGTATCTTGTATTAGATGAACATGAAATTTGTGACCAAAATCGGCTCTTACTGGACCTACTCATTTGGCCAAAAGTAGAATTTCAATCGCTTGAAGTCATACCTTTTCTAAAACTGTTTTCATATATCTTTCAATAAATCCAATGAAAACCAAATGTCTTTTGTCTTGTTTTTTTTTGTGAAATTGCGTCACAAACTTCGTGTATGTATTTAGAGGTATTTCATACATAATAATTATATATAAATACACTTAATAAATAATTGATTTTGGAAATACGTTTTAGGTATAAAAAGTCATGAGAATTCCGAATGCAATTAGGTTCTATCCGGGCACTCTGGTTCTACACCTTGGTTCCATCTTGGATTTTTGGTTCTGAACCTTGGTTCTATCTGGATTCTTTGGTTCGAAACCATGGAAACTGGTTCAACATCCGGATTGTTTGGTTATCGCAACACAACTTCTTGGTTCCATCTGGGTTCTTTTCGAATGCTCCCTTTGAAATTGGAGGAGTATCCGAATAAAAGATATAGTAGGTCAAATACGCTTAACTTGTTTTCTAAGATTAAACACTTCAGCATCGACGGAAACTGAAGCTGTAAGGTATTTATCTTCTCATTTTAATTATTTTGATTATGAAACTAGACAAAAATAAAGCATCGTATAGATTTTAGAAATAAACCAAAATATACAATATATAGAACATCCTTTTATTTAAATCAATCGTTCCGTTTTCATTTATTTTCTTGTGGGTGTTCAAAACCACGAATCCTCCCACAAGTACCCGCCACTGTGGTAGCAATACACAGTTAGGAGTTTGGTTTCGCATTTTGATCCCGGTTGATTTTTCAAATATGAAAGTTATTTAAAAAAAAAATCATTTTTAGACAGCTGAGTACTAAAAAATTATTAGATTGTAAAAGGTACCAAGATATATTATGAATATTAAGAAGGCTATACTGAAAATTCTAGAATAGTATCTATTTACATCAATAACTATGTACAATGTAGATATGCTCATCGTATCGAATATCCTTACTGTCGGATGAGCGACGTCAAGGTTATAGTATTTTTATTATCAAGGCCATTTTGGAATTGTTGTTTCCTGTTTGTTTGACGGTATGCCTTCCAGTCAATGAACAGCAATGGATATTTCATGTTAAAATCAATAGACTAATTTTGCTCTTGACTTATACCATCTTGGTTTCAATATCTACTTCTAGGTTTTCTACATCCCTGGCTTTCAATATGGTTTTGGTTTAAGCGTTCCTGTCGAAAATAAAATCAGAATAGTGCTTCGGATAAACGAAATTAACAAAGTATCATTCTCATTAACCCATGGGTGAACTATTGTTATTTTACAAAAGGACAAAAAAGTTGTCGTATATATTATTATTAGTGGTTAGTATTATGTTGCAATGTGGCATTTAGCGATCAATAAGATAGACAAACAAGTAAAATAATCACATTGAGTATATACACATGTATCTTGTGTGTGAGTTTAGTTTAAGTTTAGAGCTTGAAATAAAGGGAGAGTAAATACAATATGTATATCGTCCAGACAAATGATGGCTTAATAAGACTCGGCTAAAACAGTATCGTTTTTGTTCATGTGTACTATATCGTCATTGAAATTGCAACTATCGGAGATTATAATGTGCTTATCTACCTTGTCATTTGTTAATGTTCCTTTGTCATAAATGTTTGATTTTGCTGTCCGAGTATTGAAAATAAGATGAGCATTCTTATTTAAAATACATATCAGCCGATATAAATAATGAATGGTTATTTTGATACTTTTGTTGTTGAAGTGGACAAGTATTTACTGGGTATGAACCGTTCTGGTTCTGCTATATCCTATATATCAATGCTAATGAACATCGTCATACTAACTATACTCTGTCGTAAAAATTTACGTTCACCTGCTACAATACTTATGCAAGGTTTAGCTGTAGCTGATTTATTAACGGCGATTTCGTGCTATGGTCTTGAACCAATATTCCAGTCCCAATATGTTTGTTATTTACTTTTAGTCGGCATTGAATTTTACAAGTGTTATTTACCATATCCATATTGTTCTATTTCTCATCATCTCTCAATATTATCCTTCACATTCCACAATGTATCAACAATGCTCACAACATGTCTCGGGATACAAAAGGTCATAACCATCCTTTTTCCAAACTGGACTAAAAATCAGATGACCAAACAAAAAACTGCAATTTGTTGTGTTATGTGCTTCTTATTGTCCATAGCAATAGGTATATCACCACATTTTAGCGTTTGGTCTGAGAAATACACAGATAAAACATTTCAAGATTACAGAAATTACGATACTTATTATTACGCAGATGTTTGTCTTGTTCATTCCGAAGGTGATGATATTTTAGAATACTCCTCTGTAACATATCTCCTGATCCAAACCATTCTTTTGACAAGCTGTGGTTTGGTCATGCTGATATCTACAATATTCATCGTCTACAAGTTAATCACTAACACATTTACAGGTCGGATGACAAATCAAAGGATACAGTTGCAATGATCATTGCAGTTCTAATTGTTTTCTTCATTACAGAAGTTCTAAAAGTAATTGTGTATTTATGGTGGTGTTTTAATCACATTAACGGAAAATTTGGGCCAACACACTGTCCTGCCCTTAATGTAAACTTGTACATGTGCTTATTCGGATTCATAATTAAAAGAATTTATTGCAACTAGTTTTGTTTATTTCCTAAATATAGTAACACAGCTATATTTTGTGCAATGTCAATTTCATCATGGAACACTTTCTCTACAATCAGAGGTTCATGTAGGGATGAAAATATGCTTGATATTTATGTTACGATTTTTAAAGCTATCAATACACTAATTCAAGTTGCAGTATTTAGTCAATGTCACAAAAATATAAATTTTTTGTAACCATCGAAGTTCATATAATATTGTATAAAAAGGAATTCTGAGGTAGGTTTTGTTTTGTTTTCTATTCTATTGCATTTGATTTCAGCGAGTCAACATGGCAGCTCCTTCGTTACGAAATGTCAATTTTTGCGAAAAAACATGTAAATTAAAAATCGGAAATATTGGGTTTGAGAATTAAACATATTTTTTCTAGCGGTTATAAACGAAATAATCAATGCAAGCTAAAGATATATGATAACATTTGAGCTTTATCCAACAAGGAGTAAAAAAGAACAGCTACACACACGGCATACCCACCCTCGCTTCAGTATTTGAATGAAATTATTTGTCCTATTAGAATCTAAATAATTCATGGAAGCCATAGATGTGTTGTAAATTTACACATGGCCTGGGCCATGATATTCCTTAATTGTATCCCTCGTTAACGCTCAGGATAAAATTGGAATATCACGGCCAAGGCCATGTGTAAATTTTCAACAAATCTATGGCTTCAATGAATTATTTCTTAAATATACATATATAATATTATAGTTTAGACCCGGATTTCATGGTTTATGTAAAAGGTAAAAGTTTTAGTTTAAGGTTAATAGACATGTTGGTTTGAGATACTGTGGATTAATTTATTTTCTTGGTTTGAGTTTAATTGTAATTTCACGAATCTTTGATTTCGTGTTTTTGCAAAAGTGTTGATAAAAACATGAGGTAATTTGGCACGTTGAATATGTGAATATGAGGTTTTATCAATACCCATGCAAACCATAGACCAATAATGATAAAGACACAGTAATTTGCGTCAACTTAGCTTGAGAATGAAATAGCTACATATAAAAAAGAGTATGTTGTATAGTTGCAAATGTGACCAGATTTCACCAGAGCCATATGACTTAGAAGTTTATCAACAGTCTGTGAAGGTCACCGGCCTATGACAAAAAACAATACCGCCATTTCATAGCAAGCTTTAAACAACCCTGACATAACAAAGCTAAGCACGATTCAAACAAGAAAACTAACGCCTTGGTTTTTGTACAACAACAAAAAAAACAGAATTGACAATAAACAAACGACAGTTACTGAATAACAGGATCCCATCTTTGAACAGGAACATAAATAATGGGCGGGGTTATGATTTAAGACGCAGAATCTTTATGATAACCTGTGTCAGTTGTGCAATATTTCAACAATAGAACTAAATGTACAAAACCATTAACGAAAAACAATCTATAGAAGTAAAGATCCATGCGCTTATCAAAGGCATGTGCAGAAATTTGTGGGGTGAGACATATTTGGGAAGTCACACATCACTCCCTTAACCTCGGTTAGCGGTCCAACAAAACAACAATAGAAGGACCATAATAAACAGCAACAAAAACAACCACAGAATTTACATTTTGTTTTAGATTGATAAGTTTGTTATATTACTTATCGCATCTCTTATAAAGGATTTTCACTTCTTGTACATTATAAAGTGACGTTCAAATCTCGTGCATGTTTAACTGGAATAGAAATAAAGATTGATATGATGTCCAATAAACAGATAATCTTGATTACAAATGAGTCAGGTGTTTCTGGTGGGTGTTGTCTTTTGTAATTTTTAGTTTATATAGTTATATAATTATCATTAATGATTTTTATAATAAGGGCAAGGTCTACATTGTAATACAAATTGTATACAGCAGAACGAAACACAACTGTTATATATAATGATGTACATTATAATTACACAATACCAAACTAATATGAAAGAGTGTGTACTTTATATCTCAAGTTAAGCTGTAATGCTAAAATAGCATTATAATTTATGGTCAAATTTCCTCAAGATAAAATGTAATATTACCGCATATTGCCTCATCAGTGGATCTTTATAACATTCAGGCTATTTAAACCATTTAAAACATAGAAGAGTAGACTTAGGTAGAAGGTCACATGTATGACCAAATTATACACGCACACGTATCTCTAACAAATATATATTGCTTACTTGAACCAAGAGTTCCAAATGGTGAAGTTGAAATCATCCCTTCGTACATTTTACGGACGCCATCACGAGTTGGTTGACCGTTATGGAATAACCGTTTCACAAATGATATCGGATATGTTCCTTACGTCGTAACTACAATCCCCTTCCCTTTCATGAATGTGACCTACCGAATTAGACTATTTACCGGATTTGTTATCACATAAGCAACACGACGGGTGCCGCATGTGGAGCAGGATCTGCTTACCCTTCCGGAGCACCTGAGATCACCCCTAGGTTTTTGGTGGGGTTCGTGTTGTATTCTTTAGTTTTCTATGTTGTGTCGTGTGTGCTATTGTTTGTTTGTCTTTTTCATTTTCAGCCATGGCGTTGTCAGTTAGTTTTAGATTTATGAGTTTGACTGTCCCTTTGGTATCTTTCGTCCCTCTTTTATTTTAAATTTGATGAATAGCTTAGTCAGGATTCTACTTCGTCGAAATAATCTCCCAGTCACTCCAGTCAATTTTTACAATCGTTAAAATGGAAGCCATTGCAGGGATGAGGCGCTGCCAATTTTACATCTTGAAATTCGAAAAATGTATCTAAATAGCACCATTGCGATACTTATATGCCAGTTGTATTTTATAAGACAAATGTATCTACTAGCTAATGGGCGTCATTTTATGTATTTTTCTACATTCTGTCAACTTTAAACTCGGTTGTCACGTAATGCATATCCAATAAAAAGTCCGTCAGCAAGTAGGTCTAGTGAAAAAAAAATTTTCGAACACACCTTCTCTGTTTAAGAACTCCTAAGGTGTTTCACTCATATATTTTATTTATTATTACCATGAATGTGTAATGTTATTTATTCAAAATATAGGCTTAATATATAAGATAATATAATATGATGTTATATGATGTTTTAAATATTTTTGCTCTATACGTTTTAAAGACAGAATAGTCAACTCAAACACGCCCGAACATTAAAAAGTGCACTTGAAATTTATGCTTATGCACAATATTATATCCTTAGGATTTGAGCCTACCAAAATCGATAGTTTTATTACAGTTTGTCTCTGATTTAAAACTGTTCAAATACAACGAAGCTCAGTTCTGTTATCTAAGTAATACCATTTGTATACGATGCATAAAATCCAAAACTATGCATCTTTATTAATCTTTGGAAACCCATAGAAAGAGATGTATACAATTAAATTATTAAAATTTTGCTTTTTGTTTGATTTCAGCTGGGTTTCCGCTTAGTGTTTATATATATATAAAAGACGATGTGGTATGATTGCCAATGAGACAACTATTTAAAAAAGACCAAAATGACACAGACATTAACAACAATAGGTCACCGTACGGCCTTCAACAATGATCAAAGCCCACACCGCATAGTCAGTTATTTAAGGCCCAGATAAGACAATGTAAAACAATTCAAACGAGAAAACTAACGGTAGTATTTTTTTTTAGAGATTTATGCTGTAAAATTAAAATAAAATCATCAACAAACAATGTTAAACATAACCAATTGAACAGACAAGATTAAGAACAGTGAAAACATTACAATGATAACTAACAGGCAAATATTTTATACGATAGATATAAGAAGATGTGACAATAAGACAACTCTCCATTCAAATAACAATTTATAAAATTAAACCACTATAGGTCAATGTACGGCCTTCAACACGGAGCCTTGTCTCACACCGAACAAAAAGCTATAAAGGGCCCCAAAATTACTAGTGTAAAACCATTCAAACGGGACAACCAACGGTCTAAGCCTGATAATCTTGTCTATACTCTAAGGCACAACGTTTATCCACAAGGTTTGAAGCAATATGATACTTCGACCTTGCTATCTGTATTCATTCTTAAATACCTTAGATTAAGTCTTATGTCTAAATCATTTAAAACTCAAGCACAATCCCTCCCATTAGTGGATTAGTATCATACCATAACAAAATACATGAGAAGAACATAACCGGTATTATGCCAACAATTGGCTTTTAAATAAATGTGATTATATCCGATGGGGCCTCGATGACCAATTATCTAAGTAGTTCTACTACTGTAATCCCTTACCAGTTAACACTGAGGTTGTGAGTTCGACCCTGCTATTGCAGGTGCACTAGACTCCGTTCTTTACAAATTACTGGGATTAAACGTTTTCCTATCGAAGGTTGGTGTTTTTACCTGGCATTCCTGCCTCCTCCACCCATAAAAAAAATAACCACCAAGAAAAAGGTCAAAAGGTGCGTTAAAAGAACAGCAATGACACAATGAATCAATTAATTTCTGATGCAAAAACCCTTTGCGCGAATCAATACAATACAGAATATGCCATCTTAAATGACCTGACAACAGTATCGTTATGATATCCCCTCTTCATAAATCCGATTAAAGGTTTGGTAAGCTTTTAATGTGGATGCCGACATTTTTATACTTGTAAAGAATATACAAATTTGATGTGAAATCCCTGAACGTATAATACATATCAAAAGTTCCAGGATTATAATTTTATACGCCAGACGTGCGTTTCGTATACATAAGACTCATCAGTGACACTCAGATCAAAATAGTTAAAAAGCCAAACAAGTATCAGATGCATGCATCTATAATACTAAAATTACGAGGTCCAATTTGTCAGCCGTCATCGGGTAAAAACGACAAATAAAAAAATTCAACTCTATATATAACTAATATAGGACAATGGTGTAGATTAAAAATTACACCACTCCAGACCCTTTTGTTTCCACATAATTAATATTGTCAATAATTAACAAGTTCCGGGTCGAATCCGATACCGATACCAATTATAGTATATTCACCAGTTAGCTATTACCTTATCTGTACGTTCCGCATTTGACAGGCGCACCACCAAGCGGTGTATTTAGGATTTTGTTATATACACGGGTAATAATCAAAGGGCTGACAATACTAAATTCAATCATTGTCAAATTGTTCCCTATTGTAGTTTTATTCAGCAATCAGCAAGACTTTCGAAGATAACTAATATAGGACCAACTCCATTCCTGGATAGCCAGGTCCTTTTGTTTTCCAAATAATTAATATTACCAATAATCGATAAGTTCCAGGTCGACGGGTCAAACAGAAAGATTTGAAAGCAGAGAAAACGTTGTATCTTATAATCGACATGACTTTATCAGATGACAATATTAATTACTAAAATAAGGCTTAGGCATAGTTATATACTTTAATTCAGTCACAGACCCGCGATATCACGGGTGTGTACTTGTGTTTATATATATTTACGAATTACAATAATGTCCTTGTGCCGATGATCAAATTTAGTAAATGTTTTGCTTAGTTTGTGATGTCGAAAACCATGGTATAATGATTTTTCAGTAATACATATATTTACATCGCTAATAATCGAGTAAGTTGCTACATACACGATCAAATCAAACAAGTTGAGATCAATAAACACCATACTATAATGACAGGGGAACATCACAATCCAAACTTTATAATTAACTTGTACCTTTATTTGAAAAGTATCTTTTAGGATTGATATGAGCCAAAATCTTCAGCACGTTCATGTTATAAAACAGTTAATATTACATCGTTTGCAGATTTTGAAAAGGTAAGGACATGCGGTATGATTGCATATAGAAAGACCAAAGGACCACGAACAAAACCCATATACTTTAACAAGTCACAAAATTACCCGGGATGACAAAGACCGAAGCAACCAAAAAGATCAAACCAATAATCTAAATATTCTATGAGTTATCAATTTGTCATACTAATTTGATTCCTCGAATGTAGACTGATGACATTATATACATGTTTTATTGATAAAAACATACTTCTGGGATAACAAATTAATCAACTGACATTTAATAGTTTCATGATGTTTGTACACTGTTCTGATTTACAAAAGTTCACATGCAATATGCCAATGTACCATGTTTTAATGATATTGATTGAAGTTTGCTTTTGAATTTAGTATTAATCATGTTATAACAAATATATACTTTACAAGCAGTTTATGATGATTTATTTTTGAAATTCAGATGGTTATATTACAAAGGAGAGTTTCGGGGAAAAGAGGGGTATATGTCATGTTTTGAGGAGACAATTCAAAATGAAAGAAAAATACAAACACTAGTAACATGTGATTTGTTCAAACTCAGGGGTCGTTTGCTATGGAAGGGAACTTCTCATTGGCTGGAAACAACCACACTGACGCGATCTCACAAAAAACGTGGCTCAAACAAAGTAACTACATTTCACAAAATAGGGAATGTAGAAATTCATGTTACGAATGAAGAAAAAACGTTAACAAATTTAGAAATTGTATTTCCACAATAAGAATTTACATTTAATCAATCAAGAAATGTAGAAATTCATGTAACGGATGGTAAAAAAAACATGTCACCATTTAAGAAATTACATTTAACAAATTAAGAAATTGTATGTTACGAATTAAGAAATTGCATTTCACAAATTAAGAATTTTATAATTATGGCGGATATTCCCTTCCATACATTGCGAGGTACTTTACGTTCCGTTTTATTACAAATGACGTAAGACACATCTGCCCATATCTCAATTTTTCCAGTTGGTCAAGACTCTTAACACTAAATTATTGTTCGTAGATTTATTCATTCGAATGGAGTGATATTTGAATAAATGAGATACGAACTACTTTAAGATGAAGCACTATAACTTTACAATTTTTCGTATACACATGGTGTGTGTCGTGAATTAATACACAATATCCTTTCCTTTACATTAACCAAACAAATTGATGCGATCTGATTCTGATTTAAGGCTGTCCTCATAGAGCTATTATATATACTGTTAATACATATAAAGTTTAATAAAATTGAGAATGGAAATGGGGAATGTGTCAAAGAGACAACAACCCGACCAAATAAAAAACAACAGCAGAAGGTCACCAACAGGTCTTCAATGTAGCGAGAAATTCCCGCACCCGGAGGCGTCCTTAATGAATAGTTCAACAAGAAGCTGTCGGATCGACAGCATAACGGATTTCTAACATTTCTCATTTTATACCTTAAATATATAACAAACAATTCCATTGGGTAACACGTTATCATGTGACATTGAATAATTCAATTATTTTTCCTCATTAAATTGAAAGAAAGGACAAGTAACCCTTAAAAAATATACCAGAGGTTAATTACCCTATAAGTTACTTGACTTGATTTGTACACGAGTTATCTACCAAGATATTTACGTCATAGACGTAAAATGACAAAAGGGCAACGTCCATGTTACATATGAGCGTCACTGATGAGTTTTCAAAATTTCATAAAAAGGACTAACAGATTACTTATGCCTTGATAGAGCGTTACTAATACTGGCACGGAACGTCATCGTCGTCATCAATACACAAGTCGTCGTCACAGAATCATACGACTTTTCAAACTTTCTTTTTCTCTTTTTACTGTCTCTTCTCTTTTTTCAACTATAAAACTAGTATTATATTGTATAAACTAAACTGTTTGCTTTATATGCATGATCATTATATTATACTATTATTGTAACTTTATATTGTATTATGGAGAAGACTTAATAAGTATAATTTACTTGTGTCTAATCCATTTAGCAAATAAAATATGTTTAAACTAAACTGATGAGTCTTGTGTAGAAGAAACACGCGTCTGGCGTATTAAATTATAATTCTGGTACCTTTGATAACTATTTTACATCACTGGATCGATGCCACTGCTGGTTGCCGTTTTGTCCCCAAGGGTATTATATTGTATAAACTGTTTGCTTTATATGCATGATCATTATATTATACTATTATTGTAACTTTATATTGTATTATGGAGAAGACTTAATAAGTATAATTTACTTGTGTCTAATCCATTTAGCAAATAAAATATGTTTAAACTAAACTGATGAGTCTTGTGTAGAAGAAACACGCGTCTGGCGTATTAAATTATAATTCTGGTACCTTTGATAACTATTTTACATCACTGGATCGATGCCACTGCTGGTTGCCGTTTTGTCCCCAAGGGTATCACCAGCCCAGTAGTCAGCATTTCGGTGTTGACATGAATATTAATTATATGGTAATTTTTATAAATTTTCTGTTTACAAAACTTTGAATTTTTCGAAAAAAACTAAGGATTTTCTTATCCCAAGAGTAGATTACCTAAGCCGTATTTGACACACTTTTTGGAATTTTGGGTCCTCAATGCTCTTCAACTTTGTACTTGTTTTGCTGTGTAACTATTTTGATATGAGCGTCACTGATGAGTCTTATGTAGACGAAACGCGCGTCTGGCGTATTGAATCATGATCCTGGGACCTTTGATAACTATTTTACACCACTGGGTCGATGCCACTTCTGGTGGACGTTTTGTCCCCAAGGGTATCACCAGCTCAGTAGTCGGCATTTCGGTGTTGACATGAATATCAATTTAATTTATATGGTCATTTTTATAAATTTCCTGTTTACACAACTTTTAATTTTCGAAAAACTAAGGATTTCTTATCCCAGGAGTAGATTACCTTAGTCATATTTGACACAATTTTTTGGAATTTTGGGTCCTCAATGATCTTCAACTTTGTACTTGTTTGGCTTTTTAACTATTTAATATGAGCGTCACTTATGTGTCTTATGTACAAGAAAGGCGCGTTTGGCGTATTACATTATAATCCTGGTACCTTTGATAACTATTTTACAGGAAGCCCATCGAGGAAATAAGGCTTTACAAGTACCAATGATATGTCTTTTTTAGAAACCGCCCTTTTTCAGGGCCATCAATATTTTACAAAAAGATCCTGATTTTGTTGAACATGCCAGAAAATCTAAGACACTAATGTATTTTCGAATGTCAGCTTGTGATTTTTTTTACTAAAGTAAGGTCAGTTCTTTTTCGATGATTCCAAAGGCTTTTTCATTGTTGGTTCGGTAAAATAAAACAAACTTAGAAGCAATTACTATTCAAAATTGTCAACCCTAAAAGGTTATTTCACTGAGGGCCAGCGCGAAGTGAAATGACGATTATAATATTTTTAAAATTCATTGATATTTTCCACTTGTATCATATGTTTTGGAAATAAATCAAGAATGAGATTTCAACGAGACTGAACGAGACTGAATAGGTCAGAAGAATACATCCTTAAGGTTAAGTAAAGTGTTGGTTTCAGTTACTGTGGATTCATTTATTTTCTTGGATTGAGTTTAATTGTAATTTCATGAACCTTTGACTTCGTGGTTTTGTCAAAGTGTTGATGAAAACATGAGATAACTTGGAACCTCGTTGAATAATTGAATATGCAGTCTTATCAATACCCATGCAAACCATAAAAAATAGGTATCCCACGAATGATGATTAACCCACAGCTGTTTACGTCCATTTAGAAGCCTTTTCACCAGAGTCATATGACTTAGAACTTACAGATACTTTACATCACCGGCCTATGACAAAGAACAATTGCCACATCGCATAACAAGCTTTAAGTGACCTTGACATAACAAAGCATAGCACGATTCAAACAAGAAACCTAACGCCTTAGTCAATAAACATCAACGAAAAGCAGAATTGACACATACCAACAAACGACAGTTACTTTTTACTCAATAACAGGCTTCTGTCTTTGTATAGAAACATACAGAATGAGCGGGGTTATGATTGGGACGCAGCATCTTCCAGTTTACCCTGATCAGTTGTGCAACAGTTCAACACAAGAACATAATGTACAAAACAATTAACCTAAACAAATACGACAAAAGGGAACAAAGAAAAACCATAGAAGTAAAGATTCCTGCCTGAGAACAGGCATATGCAGAATGTTGTGGGGTGAAACATATTTGGGAACTCACCGTCACATCCCCTTAACCTAGGAAAGTGGTCCAACAGCACAACAACATTACAACCATGATAAACAGCAAACATTTGTGTATATTATGAAGTGACATTCACATCACTAAATTTTAAAAAGAAATAGTATTGCCATGATGTCCAACGAATACATTGTAGATGGGTCGGGTGTTTCTGGTTAGTGTTGTTTTTTGTAATTTTGTGTTTGTTTAATTTATATAGTTATCGGCTCACATCGGCCATCGAAGTTTTCCGTTAAGATTTTAATTTTGAAGAGCATGCTCTACATTAAATTATGTATGTTCTACAGTGGAAAGAGCGATAACCGACTAAACTTACAATGAAGTAATCCTAATTACACACACCAAACCAATTTGACTGAGTTTAAATTATGTTTGTATTATTTAATTACATCACATAAGAAACTTATACTTTAAGGTCAAATTAACTCAAGATAACAGTCATCGGTAAAATGGAATATATCGCGTATTGTTTCACCCGTGGCTCTTATAACATCAATGCAGAGTAAACCATTTTACAGATAGAAGAGTAAATATATAGTTTTAGGTCACAAGAGTGCAATTATGTGTAATGCATTTTCCTTGAGATACCAGTGGTGTTCCATATTCCTTTCTGTGAAAAACAATTCCGAGTAAAAAAAAATGGATGGCAGTTCTTAGAACAAAACATGTCTTACAGAAGGACATATGGTCATGCGACAAAAGTTGACCTGAAATGTTTAAGGAATAAAATAGTCTAGTTTGAAGAGAGAATAATTGTTTATTGCTCATTCTTTAATATATTTTAAAATGTGCTTTCTTCACTTTATTGAATATAAATCTATTTTCATGATTTTCTACACTCGTTCAATCCACAGTCACCCAAGTACCACCTTGGGGTAAAATGTTGACGGTGAAATGTCAGTGTGAAATGTAAACGATAAATTGCGCTATTTAACCTATGATTGAGATTTTACAATTTATGTCGACGACGAAGGATGGGAGCAAAATCCGTTCGAAATAAAGAACCTCTACCGAAGCGACTCAGCTTATAAATGGGGATGTAAAGTTTGCATTAACTTGATAAAAATTCAGATCTATCGTACTCGCAAAGTATCAGTTAAGATGTTCATAAGGCATACTTGTGTGAAAGAAACATGCATTTGAAAGGGTTGTACAGTCAAGCTGACGATAAAATAACAAAAATGTTATTTTACATTAATAGGTGTGGTAGACAAATGAATACGTTTGACAAATACAAACGTAAGTCGAGAGACGATAACATTTTAAAATGTCGTCTCAACAGACGTTTTGGTTATTTCTATCATAAACATTTTGCATTATGTAAAGTCAAAAGTAAAGATTTCATTATCATTTTCAGGCAAATAAATTGTGTGCTCATCCTACCAAACAAGCCCAAAGTTTAACATATAGG
The DNA here is from genome assembly GCA_019925275.1 of Mytilus edulis. Classification (NCBI taxonomy): domain Eukaryota; kingdom Metazoa; phylum Mollusca; class Bivalvia; order Mytilida; family Mytilidae; genus Mytilus; species Mytilus edulis. Next base: position 113,885,263 of record CM034351.1, read on the forward strand.
TTTATTTAATATTTAAGACTGTGACATAAACTATGCTCGTATTGGATAACAGTGAGCCTGACATTTTGACCCCGTGGTCATTTTTCCTGTCTGGTATTTCGAACCCCATGGAAAATTGAACCCACTTGTTAAAAAAAATATATCATTGCAACAACATAATGTACACTACGTTGTTTTTTTTTTTAAATCGGAGGAGTAAAGTAAGGAACTCAATGTACCATGGTAGAAAGGCCAAAATATGATGGCTAAGTAAAAATGTCTAAACATCTTTATAAGCATGATTAATATATACAAACTACTTATTGGAGCATATTATTACCATGTGAAGGAAAGGGGTTAAAATAGCCATAATTCTTTTATTTCGAGGTGTACAGGAGGGTTTTCGATACCATGTCAAAAAGGGGGGGTGTCAAAATACCTTGGTTAAGTAAACAAAATCCAAACAACCTTATAAGCATGTTTGATACATAGCAACTACTTATTTGATTATTATAACTATGTACAGGAGTTTTTTTTTTTTTAAATTGGACTTAAACAAGTGGGGTTCAATTACCTTAACAGGTGATCATAAAAGGTCTGGTATATATAAAACATGTTGAAAAAGATAGTTTGACAATTTCTCTACGCCCATTGCCTTTTTTTACCATGGAAAATTGAACTAGATTAATATTCTAGGGTAATTAATATTCAACTAATCAACGCGTTTGAGGCACATGGTGTTGTATTAATGCTTCAATAAGTATTTTGAATGAAATTATGTTGGTATAGACTGAAGGGAACCTAATGGTATGTTTTGTACATACTATGAAAAATTTACTTCCCCTTTCGTATGTTGGATTTTTAACCTATAAAAAGCTTTAAAATAATGCATGATCTTCTTATAATTCTCTAAAATGAAAAAAAAGGTCAATTTACCAGGGGTGGGGGATTTTTCGTACAAGGTGTATTCAATTTACCATGGAGGGTTCAATTTCATATAGCAGAATTTAGAACACGGGATCAATTTCAATGGCGTAAAAAATACAATATGACACCGGATTAAACATACTTGTGACCCCTCACCACTTTTTCCCTAAACATGGTCAAATGTTCTGTTCTTTAAAGCACTATTTTTTTTCGATATTTATACGTGCATGTTTGATTGCTAAAAAAACCTATATCTACATGATACAATATAAAAAAACCATATTGAAATGACTTGCTTTTTATATTGACACGAAACACTCAATTTCCTGAAACAACGAAAACAAAAAGGACAAAAACCAATGTTATAGTTCTAGTTACGTAAACCCTGTTCAAAGCCAATAAATCATATTTTCAAAGGGTTAAGTGTACTTTTTGTTTTGTTTTATGTTTTATAACCATGTGCATTTTTTCTCCTCATATTTATATAGATCGACACTTAAAATATAAACACCTTTCAACAATTCTAATGACGAAACTGTACAACAAACAACAACAAACAAACGATCATATAATGCAAAACAAAAGAGGAATGTTAATAAGGGATAAATTGAACCAATACTAGTAATATCCCGATATGGTATATTTGGAAAAGTTTTGATGTAACTAATGTTTATACATGTAACCTCATCTATGTGTCATCATAGATACCAGGATTGATTCTTTTATTTGCACCAAACTGGCTACGCCTGTCTACGAAATACTGATTACATATGCTCGAATGCCTTTTTGGGAAATATTATACACCAAAACAATAGGACGAAATAAACAATGACAAAGTGGAACTACGATGTAATAGTTTGATACTAATTATTAATTTTATTCAGATATAAGATATGCTGAGAACATTGACCAGTGGGCGCCATATGCATTCTCACCACTTTTATTGTCATGTCGTATTGATAGGTGTTCTCCCTTCTTCAAATCCATCACTGCATTCAACGAACCTTGTGAATATCCTATACCATACACTCCAACATTTGACTGACTATTCTTCCATAAGTGACAGTGTAGATATTTTCCTGAGTCAGACATCATAGAACTTGACACCATATATAAACCATTCATTGGTACAGTGAAAACGCCTGTTGAAGGATTATAAATATCTCCTGTGTTCAGCCAGACTTTGTCAAATTTAATGACTGAATTTGCTGCAAGATTAATTTTACTAGTCAGGGATGCAGTAAATGCAGGTCGGGTTGTCCTTGTTAGTCCTATAAAAATTAAAAATACATAAATCCATAATATCAATGAATAAGAAAACCTTCATAGTAAGTAGCATTTGTACGCAATGTTTACTTTCAATATTTTCTGAATCGACGCAATAAAATATAAAAAAAATGGTACAATTTGAAAATTTTAAGCAAAAGATTCATAAAAAAAATACAAAACAATTTATCAAACCTTAAATAAACTTTAAAAAATTAAACGTACCTTCAATTCCAGTGTTTTGTTTTCTGGATTTACATAACAGGTCCAGCAGGTCCTCAGATAAACCATCATCTGCAACACATAATAATTCTCATAAATGTAACAAATATTACGCATTATTTTAACAAAATGAAAAACAATATTGACAAAAATTAATTTGATATATTAATTCAAAAGAAGTAGAAATTTTAGCTGAAAGAAAGATTGTTTCAAGCAACAAATTACACTCAGCAATAATTAAACTTGATGGAAAAAAAATAAAGCTCAAAACAAATGAATTACCTTGTTATAACTGAAAATAAATATATACAATTAGTGAGATTTCACTAGGTCTTGATATGACTCTTTCATGAAGTGGCTGACAAATACGTTGTTTCATTGCAACACGTACATTGTCCAGAAGAAAAAACATATTTCTGCAAGGAAGTAATAATATGATTTTTTGAACAATATTGGTGCATCATAATTGCAATAGAACCATTACAGAGACTGTAACTTTCAATAGATGTAAACTACTGTGTCTACTCTAAGGCATGACAGACGTTTTTTTTCAACTATATTTACCTTTTTTGCAAGCTACTAATATTTGTCCTATTTGTATGACAAATATCATAAGAACTATACGAACTGCAGACTTCATCCTTGACAAGACTGTGCTGGAAACTCTATGGAAAATACCTGTTACCGATTAGAGGCATCATACTTATATTAAATTACTGAATTCCTTGTTGAACTATTTGACAAACGATTTAAATGTAATTTGAAACTTTGACATTTGAAATACATGCAAATGAAATCAATATGCATGTTTAATATAGATTTAAAGAAACAAACAAAAAAGTCAAAATTTGAAAAGAGTACGGGGTGGTTTTCTTTCATTCGTCTTATCTTCACAAATAATTGTAAAATTAAAACGCATCTTCTTGGGCTTTCTAATTTTATTAAAGGCAAAGCTGTTATTTGAAATATTCATACAAAAGCTGATTTTTTTCTAAGCGGTAATTTTACAATATACCAAATACCATGTTTATTTTCTAAAACCTATTGTTTTAACCAGTTGGCAAGCTTTTCAATTTGTCAAATCTGACTGCTCGAAACGAAGTTTAATTGTCAAACACATTTCATCTAGTGTCTACTTAATATTTCTTTAACGTTTTTTTATTGTGTTCTTTTTTATATGAAGAGAAATTTCTGTGCATTTAAAATTGATCCTGCTGTTTTCGGCACATTTTTGTATAGTTAACGTCCGGATTTAACTTCATGACAATTACGAGGTGTTTTTTTTTTGCAAGTTAGATTAATAAATTGATATTTGTAGACGTTTGTAAGCAAATAAATGTATATGTTTTATTTTTGGGGTCGAGAACGAAATGAATAACTTCTAGTTAGGCCTTCTGATTTAAATATTTCTTGGAGTTCTGTATTTTTGTTCTTTTGCTTATTTATCAATAAAATTCCTATTTCATCGGATGACTTTAAGTATTCGTATACAGGAGCATGTAAAAAGTAGTAACGCCACGTCATTATGATATTGTGTTTTATCGTTTGTGGTTTAAATTCTATTTTCTTTTTTTGCATGCACATTCTTGATCATTCTTGTGACACGCATGTCATGGGTGTTCTTATGTTTAACGTTTCCAAATAATCGGGAGGTTTGGCTAACTATAATGCAATTCTGTCTTTAAATTGTCCTAAACCAAGTTAGGAGTATGGCAGTTTTTATCAAATAGTCCTTTTCTATAAATGGTAGGTTTTGTGTATGTACATGTAGCAGTTCAGTGTTTCTGTTGTTCCGTTGTTTTCCTCTTATATATAGTTGATGTATTTCCCCCGGTTTTGGTTAGAGACCCAGATCCGTTTTCGCTTAATCGATTTATGACTATTGCACAGCTTCGAACTACTGCCAATATAAAAAAAGGTGTGGTATGATTTCCTTAATTAGACCGAACGACATAGACATTAACAACCATAGATAACCGTACTGCCTTCAACAAGAACCAAATACCGTACTGCATAGAAAGCTATACAAATTTAAACGATTCAAACGAGAAACCTAACGGCTACAGACAAATATGTAACACAACAATAAACGATAACCAATGCAATATATTCAGGCTCCTGACTTAGGACAGGCACATACAAAATGGGCGGGGGTTAATATGTTACCTGCCCTTATCCCGGGACAGTGGTTCACCAGAATTGTACAGTTGCCATTATTTATGTCATAATGTAAATACAGTAAATATTAACCATGGGATTCACCTCAATTTAATTAAACAAAACAGTGTACTACACCGTCATGTCATTACAGCATCTACACTACATATGGTATATAGGTAAGGTTGTGTTTGTTGTGATTAAACCACGGTATACGGTATTAGTATTCAAGTTTTTGTATGTTAACACAAACAAATCGTATTATATTTAGAAATGATTACAAACAGATTGATGTAACTGTATAAAGATAATTTTGTAAATTCTCGATGTTATCTATAATTACAATTTTTTTCTAAATTGCACTTAGTAAAATGAAATTGCAAGAAAAGGCATGCTCCACTACACCTGTACTGCTTTCAGAGGTTACAGTTCTTTCATGGTATTAACCATCAATAACACATACGAAGGTCGTTAACACGTGTAATATTAATCATTGATGTAAGTGTTTATTGGAGAATTTGTCAAGTACCCCATACTAACACAACAAATCAAAGACATGTTTCTAAGTCAGCGGAAAATGAAGGGTAATTACCATGAATTAAAGGGAAGTAACTCGCTGTAATCTAAACAATCTTTAAATCATTAGGGAAACTACCGTATCTTGTAACGTGCTGTTAGTTCATAAGGAAATGTCATTTGACAAACGGTTATGAGTTATACAGGGAAGATAAATAAATCATTAAAGGGGACATAATATCAAAGCAATCTCTTCAGATAATCTTATGTTTTCATGTACGTTAAAGTACATTTGTATAATCTTGTTTTCAATCTACACAATATTTACTAAACTAAAAAAGTTCAGAAAAAAAAGCAACAAAGGAATAAAACACCAAAATCTTAATGATAAAAAACGATGTTTAGACAAAAGTAGATATATGTATAAGAGCTGTGTATTGTATATCTTTTTGGTTGTTGGTTATTTGCAAAACCTTTACACCTTTACACATCATAATTAATTCTGCGGTTTCGTTTTATTTTGTTTTCTTTGTTGATTTTTTATTTAAAATCAATTACACATTGTTTTGTAAATATGTTGCATTAATCTAGACATTGTAGTGTCCATGTTTATTGTCACTCGTTATATCATCCCCTTTCCTGTAGATTTGAAAAAAAAGATATGTGTAGACAGAGTTAATATCTAAGGAAAACAGAACAGTATAATTTAAAAAAATAACTAAAATACAAAACTCTAAAGAAATTCAAATCGGAAAGGCACTTATCAAATGATCAAACACATCAAACGAATGGAAAACAACTGTCATATTCCTATCTTGGTACAGGCATATAACACAATTTTTTAGTACTACATGTATAAAAAAAAATATATATAGGTGGGGTAAATGACCGGAAACGCATCATGAAGACAGAGTGTATTAACTTTTGTTAACTTTTCGTTCTAGTCGTCATTTATTTCACTATATATAGTACATAGTAAACTTCATTGTAAGTTTCTTCTGGAGAGTAAACAAACATTTGAAGACAGCTAAGTATGTTACCAGATGACATTGAATACCTATGACTGCCTTTAGTTATACGATGAAACAATTTATTACATATAAACCAGTCAGTGGTAATGTATTGGAACCTTTGTGTGTCAGGACTTGCCAGAAATTTATGTTGTTAATGTATTCATTAATTCTTTAGTTCAACGTTAAATGCAAGATACAAGATACCAATGTCTTTCATCTTGTCCTTTTATTCTCTTTGCAATTCTAAAATATGCAAAACTTTAATGCTTACGTGTCACAAATAAACATCTTTATGGTGGATTCAAAATAATATTTTCACCAATAATGTCTTGTAATGTATTGTTCATTAAAGCTTTGAAAATGTGATAGGTTGGTGTGTATTTTTAAATTCTTTTTCAGAGTTTTACGCGATAAATTTTATATAAAATGTGTGTAGAGATATTTTGTATGAAATTGTATGAAAAGAAAAAAATATAGTCTGTGACTAAAAAGCAGAAAACTTCTAAAAACGATACGACCAAAAAGTAAACTAAACAAAATCAAAATGTCAAACACATCAAATGAATGAAAACCAAGTACAATATAACTGACCTGTTACAGATGTGTCTGTTTATGAAAATGGTGGATTTTATAGCTAGCTAATCCTATAAGCTAGGTTAAAATATAAAGAAATATAGGGGTACAGCCCAAAATTGTGTTATATTCATAATCACTATATTATAAAACAAACAAATTTGGATGGAGAGTTGTCTCATTTGGCACTCACACCACATCTTCCCATATCTAAATATGTCAACAAAGAAATATAAAAAGTCATATAGACAAAGCACATAAGCAGTATTGAAAGACAAGAATACAAATTTACCATATCCCAATAACACAATAACGTGATGTTTAAGTACTACAGAGCCCCGCCAAAGGAGTATAATTAAAAATGAACTCAACTCTAACGGCAATAATTTGCCAATTTATGAGAGGTTTAGCTAGCTTTAAAACCAGGTTTAATAAGAAAATGCATGTACCAAGTCATTTATTTGATGTGTTTGAGTTTTTTATTTTGCCAATAAAATTAGGGACTTTCTATTTTTAAATTTTTCCCTCAGTTCAGTATTTTTGTGATTTTACTTTTAACAAAGACAAATTAAGATGATAATTGTGACATCACTTTGGTTGCCTTGATACAGTCGTTTGACGAATAGTTCGTGGTTTTGTTGTGCTGTTTTTGTGTGCTGTCCTAGGTTGTTTTACGTCTTCGTTGTTATTCTGTGGTAAGCATTTCGAAATGTACTAGTGTATTGTTTATTTGTGTATTTCTCTGTCCTGAATGTTCTTGTATTTATTTGTACTGTATTCCTGTCATGTAATATTATCATTTTAGTGGTATATTTAACATTGCTATTACGGCGCGAGGTTTGGTAAGTCTCAAAACTAGGTTCAACCCACCATTTTTTCTTAAAATGTACAAAGCCAGGAAATTGGTGCAGTTGTTATCTTACAGTTCGTTTCTAAGTGTGTTTCATTGTCATTTGTTTTTATGGACTTCAGTGTTTCTGTTGTTTCGTTGTTTTTCTCTTATAGTTGGTGTGTTTCACTCGGTTTTAGTTTGTAACCCAGATTTGTTTTCTCATAATTGATATATGAATTTTGAACAGCGATATACCACTGTTGCCTTTATCTATAAACAACGTATGTATATATAATCTATACTTTAAGATCATCATATTTTATTTGTGAACTTAAAGCTTGATGCGGAATATTTATCAAAAAGATCTTGGTTTCTTTGTATGTTCTTTTACATAACATATGACCTGATTCGTCAACGTTAAAAAAAAACACTACAATTACTAAAACAGGAATGAGCAACAGGAACACCACGTAAAACAGGGGAATGATCTCATCGGTGTTACAGTTGTTGTCCTATATTTTACAACTGAGAGTTTGGTATTATCATTTATTCAGCGTCTCTGTTATTTGTTCCTACTGAGACTATGACGCTATTGTTATATATTCTACGTCTCTGTTATGTTTTGCTACTGAGAGTTTGTTGCAGTCAGCTATTTTGCGTCTCTGTTATGTTAAACTACTTACATTTTTGTGATTGTCATATATTCGGCTTATGTCTCATGTTTTATACGAAGGCGTTTTTTATGTTTCATATATGAGAGTTTGACGTCTCTAGTATGTTTCGCTACTGAGATTTTGATGTTGTGTTCAAGTATTCGACGTCTCTTAGGTTTGGCTACTGAAATTGTGTTGATATTGTCAGATATTCGGCGTCATTGTAATCTTTCACTTCGTAGAGTGCGCAAACTCTGAAACAATGGTGACATAGTGCTACTATTCTTTCGTATAAAAGTGGGAGACTTTGTGCAGTTTGGTGTGGATATTTGGTTTTTCTGTTATTTTGCGCTACTGAGAGTTTGGTTTTGTGTTCATATATTTTACGTCTCTGTTATGTTTTGCTACAGAGAGTTTGATGTTGTAGTCAAATGTGGGGTGTCTTTGTTATGTGTCGCTACTTGAATTTTGGTTTTGTTTTCAAATATTCGAACTCTCTGTTATGTTTCGTCACTGAAACTTTGGTGGTTTTGCGTCAGATATTCGACGTACCGGATATGTTTCACTACTGAGGCTTTGGAGTTGCTGTTAGATTATCGGCGTCGAAGATGTATTTTGCTACTGAGATTTTGGTGTTGTTGTCAAATATTTAGCGTCTTCACAACTGAAACTTAAATGATGTAGAAAACATTCGGCATCCATGTTTTGTTTCGCTATTAAGATTTTGATGTTGTTGTCGGATAATCTCTTTCATGTTTCACAAATGATAAGTTGGTGTTGTTTTCAGTTACTTGGCGTCTCTGTTATATGTCACTACCAAGAGTTAGGTATTGTTGTCAGATATTTGGCATCTCCTTTATATTTCGTCACTTAGACTTTGGTGTTGTTGTCAAATATTTTGAGTTTTTTCAATTTAGTTGAATTCATTTGCAATTAATCCTTTTTTAACTTTATATACGGCCTGGATAGATGACGACCATAGTTGCAATAGACCCATGCAATAACGTGTTTATGTTAACCTTTTAATTAACTTTTACTGTTGGGTTTTGATGATACCGGCGTTTATTCTAATCTCTCTTCATAGTTATTTGTACAATGTGTATGTTGAATGAATTACCTTACATACTTGTCTGTCAGTTGTTCAAAGTTAATTCCAACCATTCGTTTTTGTGTGTGATCTAGTTTGAAAAAAACAATGTAGTAATGACGTTTTAGTCTTGCCAGATGTCATGTGATGACATGAATACGACAAGAATTGGTCACAGAGACATAATATATATCACTTGTGATGATCCGAACACATTATAGCTTATTAATAAGACAAAACATTCATGATTCACTGGCATATATATTTTCATGATCATTTAGTACAAAATGCATATGCCAAAATTACCTCCGTTTACACCGAGTTTCGGAGATACAAAATACTAACTATATATATGTCTCGTTCAACTTAATCACAGGCAGATCCCGATAGGTGCAAGAAGGTCCGGGTCTTCTGTCTTTTGGCTGATCATTTGATTATTTTTTTGAGGGGTGCATATGTCCTTCAATTTACAAAACAAAAACCTTTTAAAGATATACATGTTTTCAACAAAACCATCTATCCATAGCATAAATATATAAGTTCTGTTCTGGATATAAGCGCAGTTATAGAGAGGGCTTTTAAGTTAATAACTTAATCCATTATTTAGTGCCATTTAATACAGCAAATTAAAGTAGTATACACTTTGTTTTGTTCATTGATCCTTATACTTTAAACTAAAATGTTGCCTCTGTAACCGGAGCTAGTTATCCTGTCTTGTTTTTCATGTAACTTGTGAATTATTTATTTGTAAATGTTGATGTCTTGTTTTAGTACGGTATGATTGTTCAATGAGATCAACCGAAATGATAAATTGGAATATTCAAACCACCAAAAACCAAAAAGGAACAACCAGAATTATTGACAATGACTAAAACAACCAAAATAATATGAACGGTGTCATGTTAATGACTAAACCTTTAAAACAGGGTATATCTAAGCTCTAGGTTCTGTTGTAGTTCGATCCTGAGTCTTTGACTCCTCTTGGTAGCTTATTTAAATAAAGACAATCAAGTTCACATAGTTTAATGATGTTATAATTACAAATCTACATGTCAGGATTTAATATAAATATACATCAAATCAACACTTTTATAATTTTCAGTATAGTGAAAATTGGGCAAAGTTATCTCCCCTTTTCTAAAATAATATTGAAAAACCTTAATTTCCTACTTACTTAACACTTCTTATCTAAACTTGTTTTATAAAATAAACGGACTACTTAATTAAATGTGGGAATGGAAAAACCAGACGTGGAAGCTTAACAGTTTTTAAAGTTTTGCCAAAGTTTTGTTATACAACAAGCCAAAAATTGTAAGTCGTAACTAACGCATCAGCCAATTTGCTAATAGTCGAAGACTAACGCTGGCTAGTAGAAAACAGTCCTAAATTAATAGGCACCTACCTTAAGAGTCTGTTACAGACAAGTGGCTCTTGCATAAAAAGCAATGCTATTAAGAATATGTGGACCTAATATACTAATTAAGTTCTAATTATAGAAACTATATCTAAATTTACAAACCCAATAAGAAATATCAACACATAAGTTAAACCAATGAAATTTACTATTAAAAACTTGTTATGCCTCGATTTAGAAAAACGTACAGAGAAAGATCTCCGAACGCACCCAATTGAAAAATCTACAGAAATAATAATATTCGGAACTCCTCTAAATAAAAGCATGGCTAAATTCAAGGAAAATATAACAGTTTGGGATTTAAAACTTACTTAATGACAAAATTATAAGGTAACATCAATATTTAAAGTCCAAAGAACGTTTCCCAAGTGTAAATACTATATTTTTCAATTAACCAGGTCGAAAGTCCCATGACATTGCACAATTTACGTTTTGAAACAAGGCTCCACGGCCACACTCTCCCCATCTAGACCATTGCAAATACCAATAAATGGTCTATACAAGTCAATATAAATTAAAGAATGAAATACACAATACATGAATATAAATTTTACAAAAACGAATTAATTTAAATGTTCAAAATAAAAAGTCTTTCTTCGGAACCAGTTTCATGACCATCCCCCCACTTTCCTCCACCAACTCGTATTCCATGTCCCTCGGGACGCCCTCACCGTATTCTACATATTCTTGAGGTTGAACATATTCCTGTGCGTCCTCATACACCTCCTCCTCTTCTTGAATCATAGCTACCTCTATGTTAGTACTGTCTTCCCACAGCGGAGGTAAACACTTCCCGGGTTTTACATACTTCAAATTAACTGTGATGGTCGACTGTAATGATGGCATGATGAGAATGGCATGACGTGGTGTAAAGTGATGGAAGCTGATTAAGTGCTCCTTAACATGGTGTCTGCGAGGAAACGAGTCATTACATCCTATACAACTAAATTCTTTGACCTCGCGAACATGTTTCCTATGCCAGTGTCTCTGGTATTGTCGGAATACACTAAATGGGCCCTGTCCACATGTAGCAACTGGGCAAATATACCCTTTTTTAAATACAGGTATTTCTTCTGCCATACTGTAATAGAATACATATTATGAATAATTTAATAAAATAAATGATCAGTTAATATATAAGGTATTCATGTACACACATCAGAGTAATAATAGTACATTGTCAACAAACATACATTGTGTAAATAGTAAATGAATAAAACAAATGTGTGACAGCCTTTTTCTTAGGTATAATATGTGAAACTTTAAAAATCCATATGCACAATTTCCTATCAACGTTTGATAAACTCTTTTATTGAGTAACTGGAAAAATGTGACTATTATGTGAGAACAATATGAACTCTTCTGTTATTTAATAAAAAAAACAGCCTTTTTAATAGGTATACGAAGCGAACATATAAAAATACATTACATATATTTTATGATATAACTAGTCTCAACATATATATGCCAATACACTGCTCTATGCTTTACTAATGCTTGTGTAGCAACATAAATTAAAATCTGTTGTGCATAAATTACACCCTTATGAAAACATATCAAATATTCTTTTTTTTTTTTTTATTCTAATCCTCAAACTAAATTCAGATATGAAAAGTACATACCTTATTCCATCTGCTTACCATTCTCAGTATTATTACTTTACCATGTTTACCGCACCAATATAATTTAAAAATATGCAAACTTGAATTTTTAACTTTTTTTTTTTTTTTAAACTAAGTACTGATTTCAGTACAAACATTATAAACAAATATCTAAAACTATATACACGGTGAATACTTTGTTGGCTTTTTCACTGTTCTTCCACATCTAGTTCTTTGTGGGCTAGGGGTACAGGGGTTTACATCTATAAACAAGGGGAATATCATTTTCAGTTTCATGAGTTTCATCAAATGACAGGTGAAAATCCAATAAAGGGGGTTCTATATCGGACTCATCAGACTGGATTTCATCCTCTATTTCAGGTGGTAGCCATGTGACAGGGACATTCCCGAAATGGGGTTTTAAATGGTCTACATGGACTACTATGTCCTTTGCAGTAGGGGTTTCTTGAATTCTGTAAGTCACATCAGAAAGTTTGGCTTTTACTTTATATGGACCTCTCCAACCTAACCCTAATTTAATTCCTGCAGTAGGATGATACCATCTAAATACAAAATCATTTTCTTCATATTGACGAGGTTTAAGTCCCCTATCATAACTTTTCTTTTGCCTAGTAGCGGCCTTTGACAACTTTTTCCCTAGCAAAATTAAATGTTTTCCTGAAAGAATAATTCAGCCACTGCACATATTCTACTGGGCATGGGGTATGTACAGTTGAAGGATTTCCAGCCATAATATCTAACGGGTAAACCATTTCCCTACCAGTCAACATTTTATGGGGGCTAACACCAGTTGAATCATTTTCTGTGGCTCGATAAGCTATTAACAAGTAAGGCAATAAATCATCCCAATTATTTCTGAATTTATTGACAAACATGGACAACATTTTCTGTAAAGTTCGGTTGAAACGTTCAACAAGACCATCACTCTGTGGCCGATAGGGTGTTGTTCTAGTTTTATCTATTCCCAACTTATCACAAACTGCTTGAAATAGGATGGATTCAAATTCCCTGCCCTGATCACTGTGTATTTGCAGGGGCATTCCAAACCGACAAAATATTTCAGAAACTAGTTTATCTGCTACTGTCAAAGCATTATGGTTTTTAACCGCAAAAGCCTCAGTCCATTTTGTAAAGTAGTCTTGTACTACAATTAAATACTCATTCTCATTTTCAGTAATGGGATATGGGCCTACAATGTCAACCCCAATCCTATCGAATGGACAACCTACTAAAGACTGTTGTAAAGGAAATCTACCTATACCTGGGCCAGGTTTAGCTTTAGCACAAACAAAGCACTCACGAACCCATGAACTTATATCAGAAGTCATTCCAGGCCAATAAAACCTATTTTTAATTGCTCTAATCGTTCGATCTCTACCCAAGTGACCAGATATAACTGAATTATGAAATTCTTTCATAATTTGATTCCTAATTTCAGTTGGGGCTACCAAAACAAGATTTTCCTCATTATCCATTTCAATCCTATAATACAGTAAGCCATTTTCTATTAACAAGGACTCCCATACACTCCATAAATTTCTAATTCCGTATGAACAACCGGAAACTACTATTTCCAAGCCTAATGGGTGCTAGAAGACATTTATCGGGGTTATCACAACTCTGACCTACTTGATTTTTATCACACGCAGGACAATCAGAGCGTTTACACAATCTATATGGTTTTCTGGACAAAACATCAGCATTCGTATGCTGCGTACCTTTTCGATATTCAATCTCATAATCATAGGTATCCAAGACAGAAATCCACCTAGCAACCATACCTTCTGGGTGTTTAAAATTCTTCAACCAAATTAAAGATGCATGATCTGTGCGAATCCTAAATTGTTGACCTAACATGTAGTGGCGAAAATATTTGACAAAGGTAATTACCGCTAAAAGTTCCCGGTACGTAGTACAATATTTTTGTTGGGTATCACTCAACATTCGACTAGCATAGGCAATAACCTTTTCCTCACCATCCTGTACCTGTGAAAGGACAGCACCTATTGCATGACCACTAGCATCTGTATCCAGAATAAATTCACCATCCCCTATAGGGTAACTTAAAATGGGAGCAGAAATAAGTTTCTCTTTCAAAACTTCAAAAGCATTTTGACAATCCTGATCCCACAAAAATTTCAAGCCCTTTTTCGTCAGATTTGTCATTGGAGATGCTATTTCTGAAAAACTAGGGATAAACCTCCTATAATACCCTGCCAAGCCTAGAAAACTGCGGACTTCATTTACATTTTTAGGGACTGGCCAATCACTAACACTTTCAATTTTTGCTGGGTCACAAGCTATTCCCTTATCACTAACTAAATGTCCTAAATATAACACCTGGTGTTGAAAAAGAAAGCATTTCTTAGGTTTAAGCTTAAGATTAGCCTTTCTAAATCTATCAAAAACAAGGTCTAAATTCTCTAGAGCCTTCTCAAAAGTAGGGCCAAAAATAATGACATCATCTAGGTAACACATACACCTTTCCCACTGATAACCCTTTAGAACAATGTCCATCAATCTTTCAAAACAACTGGGCGCATTACACAACCCAAATGGCATCACTTTGAACTGAAATAACCCCTTGTGGCAAGAAAAGGCAGTTTTAGGCCTATCTTTTTCATCAACGAGTACCTGCCAATAACCGGAAGCTAAATCGATAGTGCTAAACCACTTATTGTTCCCTAGGGAGTCAAGAGAAGAGTCTATACGGGGCAAGGGGTACGAATTCTTTAAAGTATGTAAAGTTCAAAACCCTGTAATCAATACAGAAGCGCCATGTTGAGTCTTTCTTTAAGCAAAGTGTGACTGGGGCACTCCAAGGACTACAACTTGGTTCAATTACATCATTTTGTAACATTTTCTTTACCTCTTGTTCAATTATTTCCCTTTGTTTAATGGGTACCCTCCTGGGAATTATCTTAACAGGCTTTGTGTTCCCAGTATCTATCGTATGCCTAACAATATCTGTTTTCCCAAGCTTTCCGTCGGGACCCAAAAAAATATCCTGATATTTTATCACCAGTTTACTTAAATCCTGTTTTTGACTCTCAGTCATTTTTGAAGAAACCCTATCAATCAGACCTGTTAAATGTTCTGGAAGTTCAGATAAATTGTCTAAATTGTTTACACTAACTGAATCAGAAATTGTTTTAACTGTTTGTATGCTACCAACAACTTTATTTCTTTTTAAAGTTACATCTCGATCCCTACAATTTATTGCAGAAATGGCAACCTTACGTTTAGTTGTATTTACTAAAGCAGTAGAAATCAAAATTCCATTTCTAACTAATCTTGCATTTGGTTCGACTAGCATGTCTTCTTCCTTAATGTTTTTAGGAACTTTAATTTGAAATACTGACTCAGTATTAGCTGGTAAAACAAGTCTATCTGAGAGTCTAATTAAGGCACAATGTTTATTTTGTTGCTTATGAAGCTTTATGGTACTGTCATCTGGCATGATCAATAAAGACTTAGAAATGTTTATTTGAGCTTCATTGGCTTCTAAAAAATCTATGCCTAATATTCCCTCAAGATCATCTAGTTCAGCTATGTCAGTCATGTGTAAAAGGAATGCCTTGAATAAAAAACTCTAAGGTAACTTGTCCATGTACTTTTAACTCTTGGCCTCCTGCCGTAGTTAACGAAGTTAAAATATCTTGAACTTTCAGTTCATCAATGTTAAATTCATCAAGCTTTGCTTTAGAGACACAACTAACAACTGCACCTGTGTCTAAAAGAAAACTACCCTTATTTAATCCTACTTTCACAGAAGCAAATAGACCATTTTGTTTAATAGGGTTTACTTTTATACTGGGCCTTCTTTCTGTTCCGCAGCCTGGGTTTCTGACCCTGAACTCAGGCTTCCCTTGTTTAAATCTTGATTTGGATTGTTTTGTCTCTTATTTGACCTTGGAGCCTTACAATCTTTGCTAACATGTCCTACTTTTTGACAATTATAACAAGTTGGAACCCTACAATCCTTAACTCCGTGACCTAATCTATTACATTTAGTACATTGCAGGGGAATAGTTTTATTTATTTCCTCAATTTTTTTGGATAACTGTTCAAAACAATTCCTAATAGTTCGGGTAACTTCAAACAGATCTGACTGAGCTTTAACATTCTCAGTGTTTCCATTATCGTTCTTATCGGACCGTTTTACCGATTGTATAGCAGCTGCATGCTCCTCAGTCTGTTCTTTTGGTTTACGGACTTCAGTTGACATAGAACCAACAAACGCTTCATACTCAATGGCTAATGCGATCGCGCTTTCTAAAGTAGTAGGATGTGAGAACTGGACGCGTTTCTGAACGTCAAAATTACCTAATCCTCGAATAAATTGGTCAATGGCTAAGTCTTCAGTTTTCTCCAAATCTGGATAGGCTAAACGTACAAGCCTTCGAAGAGCGTAACCGTAGTCTTGAATCGACTCGCTTTTTCTACGTATCCTACTATTAAACTCGCATCTATAAGCGGTTATTCTTTCCTTCGGAGCAAATCGTTTGCTTAACATATCTTTGAGTGAAGTATAATCTGCCAATACGTTTGACTTTGCATCTCCAAGTAGCTTCTGTGCGGTGCCACGTAAACACATACACAATTGTTGTGCTTTCGACTCGTCATCCCAATCATTCCATTGGGCGGTTTGTTCAAAGTGAACTATATAGTCTTGCCAATCAACGCTTTTACCATCGAACTTATCTGGTTCTCTTTCTCTACGTAATATACGCGGCTTAGGATGATTAAAGCTAACATGCCTCGGTGCAGGCGGCTGTACATTGGTTTGTACAAGATTTGTACCGGCCATACTACTTGGTACAGATTTAGTTGTAACTGATAATGGAACTCGAGACGGCACGCTAGTCCCTACCGAAGAAGTGTTTCTGATTTGAGGGGTGACTTCACAGTTGCTTTGATCAACAAATCCATCACTCGGTACCTCGTTGGTTTGTCGGCTTATGTAATACAAGCCTTCGCGACTTTGGTTTGAGGGCAACTCCTCATCACCACCGTATCTTGGACGGGACCTCTTAAAATCAGTATCAGACGCTCTGGTTGATTCAGCTCTCTGTTCTTCATAAATTACCGGACGTGGTAAACCCAAAGGGCTAATTAAAGAAAGATCTGATCTGGAGTTTTGTTCCCTACTTTGTGAAATATCTACTCCTAAGTTTTCAATTTGAACTTGTAATTGACCTATCATTTGTTGACATTGGTCTCTAAATTCACTTATATCTGCCATTATAATGTTATATTCTTATATTTATAAATCCTATTTATAAAGTCTTAATAAGTTCCTTACTTAAACAAAATAATTAATCATCAGTTTAAAGAGGGGCCAAAATTTTTACAACAGGATCCCACCGCTGCCACCAAAATGTAACCGGAGCTAGTTATCCTGTCTTGTTTTTCATGTAACTTGTGAATTATTTATTTGTAAATGTTGATGTCTTGTTTTAGTACGGTATGATTGTTCAATGAGATAAACCGAAATGATAAATTGGAATATTCAAACCACCAAAAACCAAAAAGGAACAACCAGAATTATTGACAATGACTAAAACAACCAAAATAATATGAACGGTGTCATGTTAATGACTAAACCTTTAAAACAGGGTATATCTAAGCTCTAGGTTCTGTTGTAGTTCGATCCTGAGTCTTTGACTCCTCTTGGTAGCTTATTTAAATAAAGACAATCAAGTTCACATAGTTTAATGATGTTATACTTACAAATCTACATGTCAGGATTTAATATAAATATACATCAAATCAACACTTCTCCTATAATTTTCAGTATAGTGAAAATTGGGCAAAGTTATCTCCCCTTTTCTAAAATAATATTGAAAAACCTTAATTTCCTACTTACTTAACACTTCTTATCTAAACTTGTTTTATAAAATAAACGGACTACTTAATTAAATGTGGGAAGGGAAAAACCAGACGTGGAAGCTTAACAGTTTTCAAGTTTTGCCAAAGTTTTGTAATACAACAAGCCAAAAATTGTAAGTCGTAACTAACGCATCAGCCAATTTGCTAATAGTCGAAGACTAACGCTGGCTAGTAGAAAACAGTCCTCAATTAATAGGCACCTACCTTACGAGTCTGTTACAGACAAGTGGCTCTTCATAAAAAGCAATGATATTAAGAATATGTGGGCCTTATATACTAATTAAGTTCTAATTATAGAAACTATATCTAAATTTACAAACCCAATAAGAAATATCAACACATAAGTTAAACCAATGAAATTTACTATTAAAAACTTGTTATGCCTCGATTTAGAAAAACGTACAGAGAAAGATCTCCGAACGCACCAAATTGAAAAATCTAGAGAAATAATAATATTCGGAACTCCTCTAAATAAAAGCATGGCTAAATTCAAGGAAAATATAACAGTTTGGGATTTAAAAGTTACTTAATGACAAAATTATAAGGTAACATCAATATTTAAAGTTCAAAGAACGTTTCCCAAGTGTAAATACTATATTTTTCAATTAACCAGGTCGAAAGTCCCATGACATTGCACAATTTACGTTTTGAAACAAGGCTCCACGGCCACACCTCATTATGGTCGTGTTCTTTTAGATCAACCAATCTAGTTATGATGATCTCTTCTAACTTTATTACAAAAGATTGGATATATATTGTATTAGTATATGACATAGAATTTCTCAACTCATTTGGCTGTTAATGAAAGAGATAGTATGTTTTGATGGTCTTTTCATCTCTTCGACTTTTTTTTCAAGGTGGAACTTTTCTTTGACAAATGCTATGAACAGTCATTGAAGCTTTATTTCATCTTCCAAGCTGTATGGCATGTATGTAAATGAAATCTGCAGGAAGTCTACATACCAGGTGTCATAATTCAGAGTTATGCTTTGTGTACCTATGTTAATGTCTTACTTCATACCTTTATAATGTGTCTTATGAACCCACACAAACACATGTGTACATACTCATGTTTACATTATTGTGTCGTTAAAATATAGGATACATTTTATATTGTAATTGTAGACAGATGTAAACATTTTATTATAATACATTTCATACATCAGAACTTTCGTGTCATCTTTTATCCGATTCTTTACGATTTAAAAAAGATTTCGGGTATACGCCAAAGTACTCCTTTCTAGAGTTCTAAAATGAAAAAAAGCAGATGATAACAATGGTATTCTCAAAACTAATTTGTCGAAGAAAAACGGGTAATGCCATGACAAAAACAAATAAAGGACGAAAAGACAAAGAACGGTCTACAAATTACTATAAGGAAAACAAAAGATCAAGCAAAACACGGGACGATTTAAGTTGCTTTGAAAGGATTGGCAGAATCTGATCAACTAGTAGCATCCGTCGTGTCGTTCATGGCTATCACAATCTATGGCGGAAAAGATGAATACAATGTGGAAATAATAACATGCAAATGGCCAACGGTGACAAAAGGGAACCACATCATGCGTCCACAGAACTTTTAGTGCATGTAGAACATGGTGGATTTAACCTGATTTTATAGCTAGCTAAACCTCTCACTTGTATAACGGTCGCATCATTTTAAAGGAAAACAAACTGTATTCCGTTATGTTAATCTAAAGTGCTAGTCAAAGAATATTTGACAAAACATGTTAATGTTCTGCTATCAATTAAATGACTATTTGAGTACATGTAACATCCTACTCTTTCCTTTTCTGTTTGGCTATTTTTAACATATTTTGTTTAGAGCGTCACTTATTAGTATTTTGAAAGACGAAACGCGCGTCTGGTGCATTTCAATAATTTCAATCCGGGTTTTGGCCATTCAATGTGCTTATTAATTTGGGTATAATAATCATTTTGTATAATGACGAGCTAAAGTACAATTCACGTAGAAACGTGTTACTCTTTTAAAACAATACAATATGAAATAACTGTCATTATTGCTTATCTTAGAATATTATTGGGTATCATGCCTTTAAGCTATATCAGTGTTGTGTTTTATGGGATATTAATATCACAATTGTATCTATTAATCCACATTACCATGCAATTGACCACTTGAAGCAATGTTTTATCTTACAGAATGGTCGTAAAATGTATACTTTGGTTATTTTATGCACTGTATCTTGGGTGTGTTTTACTTGATTCTTAATGGAACCATAGATCTATATATTATGTGTAACAACAGACAAACAATTATTCATTAAATACCAAAAAAAGTCCCTACGTCACCCACAACATCATAACACTACAATACAAGTCTATACAAAAGTCCCTACGTCACCCACAACATCATAACACTACAATACAAGTCTATACAAAAGTCCCTACGTCACCCACAGTATCATAACACTACAACACAAGTCTATACAAAAGTCCCTACGTCACCCACAGTATCATAACACTACAACACAAGTCTATACAAAAGTCCCTACGTCACCCACAGTATCATAACACTACAAAACAAGTCTATACAAAAGTCCCTACGTCACCTACAGTATCATAACACTACAAAACAAGTCTATACAAAAGTCCCTACGTCACCCACAGTATCATAACACTACAATACAAGTCTATACATGGTTGTGTAAATACCACTACAATACAAGTCTATACATGGTTGTGTAAATACCACTACAATACAAGTCTATACATGGTTGTGTAAATACCACTACAATACAAGTCTATACATGGTTGTGTAAATACCACTACCATACAAGTCTATACATGGTTGTGTAAATACCACTACAATAGAAGTCTATACATGGTTGTGTAAATACCACTACCATACAAGTCTATACATGGTTGTGTAAATACCACTACAATAGAAGTCTATACATGGTTGTGTAAATACCACTACAATACAAGTCTATACATAGTTGGGTAAATACCACTACAATACAAGTCTATACAAAAGTCCCTACGTCACCCACAGTATCATAACACTACAAAACAAGTCTATACATGGTTGTGTAAATACCACTACAATACAAGTCTATACATGGTTGTGTAAATACCACTACAATACAAGTCTATACATGGTTGTGTAAATACCACTACAATACAAGTCTATACATGGTTGTGTAAATACCACTACAATACAAGTCTATACATGGTTGTGTAAATACCACTACCATACAAGTCTATACATGGTTGTGTAAATACCACTACAATAGAAGTCTATACATGGTTGTGTAAATACCACTACCATACAAGTCTATACATGGTTGTGTAAATACCACTACAATACAAGTCTATACATGGTTGTGTAAATACCACTACAATACAAGTCTATACATGGTTGTGTAAATACCACTACCATACAAGTCTATACATGGTTGAATAAATACCACTACAATACAAGTCTATACATGGTTGTGTAAATACCACTACAATACAAGTCTATACATGGTTGTGTTAATACCACTACAAAACAAGTCTATACATGGTCGTGTAAATACCACTACAATACAAGTCTATACATGGTTGTGTAAATACCACTACCATACAAGTCTATACATGGTTGTGTAAATACCACTACAATACAAGTCTATACATAGTTGTGTAAATACCACTACAATACAAGTCTATACATGGTTGTGTAAATACCACTACAATACAAGTCTATACATGGTTGTGTTAATACCACTACAAAACAAGTCTATACATGGTTGTGTAAATACCACTACAATAGAAGTCTATACATGGTTGTGTAAATACCACTACAATACAACTCTATACATGGTTGTGTAAATACCACTACAATACAAGTCTATACATGGTTGTGTAAAAACCACTACAATACAAGTCTATACATGGTTGTATAAATACCACTACAATACAAGTCTATACGTGGTTGTGTAAATACCACTACAATACAAGTCTATACATGGTTGTGTGAATACCACTACAATACAAGTCTATACATAGTTGTGTTAATACCACTACAATACAAGTCTATACAAAAGTCCCTACGTCACCCACAGCATCATAACACTACAATAAAAGACTATACATGGTTGTGTAAATACCACTACAATACAAGTCTATACATAGTTGTGTAAATACGACTACAATACAAGTCTATACATGGTTGTGTAAATACCACTACAATATAAGTCTATACATGGTTGTGTTAATACCACTACAATACAAGTCTATACATGGTTGTGTAAATACCATTACAATACAAGTCTAAACATGGTTGTGTAAATACCACTACAATACAAGTCTATACATGGTTGTGTAAAAAACATACAATACAAGTCTATACATGGTTGTGTAAATACCACTACAATACAAGTCTATACGTGGTTGTGTAAATACCACTACAATACAAGTCTATACATGGTTGTGTGAATACCACTACAATACAAGCTATACATGGTTGTGTAAATACCACTACAATACAAGTCTATACATGGTTGTGTAAATACCACTACAATACAAGTCTATATGGTTGTGTAAATACCACTACAATAGAAGTCTATACATGGTTGTGTAAATACCACTACATACAAGTCTATACATGGTTGTGTAAATACCATACAATACAAGTCTATACATGGTTGTGTAAATACCACTACAATACAAGTCTATACATGGTTGTGTAAATACCACTACCATACAAGTCTATACATGGTTGAATAAATACCACTACATACAAGTCTATACATGGTTGTGTAAATACCACTACAATACAAGTCTATACATGGTTGTGTAATACCACTACAAAACAAGTCTATACATGGTCGTGTAAATACCACTACAATACAAGTCTATACATGGTTGTGTAAATACCACTACCATACAAGTCTATACTGGTTGTGTAAATACCACTACAATAAAGTCTATACATAGTTGTGTAAATACCACTCAATACAAGTCTATACATGGTTGTGTAAATACCACTACAATAAAGTCTATACATGGTTGTGTAATACCACTACAAACAAGTCTATACATGGTTGTGTAAATACCACTACAATAGAAGTCTATACAGGTTGTTAAATACACTACAATACAATCTATACATGGTTGTGTAATACCACTACAATACAGTCTATACATGGTTGTGTAAAACCACTACAATACAAGTCTATACATGGTTGTTAAATACCACTACAATACAAGTCTATACTGGTTTGTAAATACCACTACAATAAAGTCTATACATGGTTGTGTGAATACCACTACATACAAGTCTATACATGTTGTGTTAATACCACTACAATACAAGTCTATACAGTAAAGTACACTACAATAAAGCTATACAGTTGTAATACCACTACATACAAGCTATACATGGTTGTGTAAATACCACTACAATAAAGTCTATACATGGTTGTGTAAATACCACTACAATACAAGTCTATACATGGTTGTGTAATACCACTACAATACAAGTCTATACATGGTTGTGTAAATACCATACAATACAAGTCTAACATGGTTGTGTAAATACCACTACAATACAAGTCTATACATGGTTGTGTAAACCACTACAATACAAGTCTATACATGGTTGTGTAAATACCACTACAATACAAGTCTATACTGGTTGTGTAAATACCACTACAATACAAGTCTATACATGGTTGTGTAATACCACTACAATACAAGTCTATACATGTTGTTAATACACTACAATACAAGTCTATACATGGTTGTGTAAATACCACTACAATACAAGTCTATACATGGTTGTGTAAATACCATACAATACAAGTCTATACATATTGTGTAATCCACTACAATACAGTCTATACATGTGTTAAATACCACTACAAACAAGTCCATACTTGTGTAAAACACTACAAACAAGTCTATAAAAGTTGTGTAATAACACTACAAACAAGTCTATACAAAGTCTGTAAATACCACTACAAACAAGTCTATACAAAGTTGTGTAATAACATACAAACAAGTCTATACAAGTTGTAAATACCACTACAAACAAGTCTATACAATTCTGTAAATACCACTACAAACAAGTCTATACATGGTTTGTAAATACCATACCATACAAGTCTATACATGGTTGTGTAAATACCACTACAATACAAGTCTATACATGTTGTGTAAATACCACTACATACAAGTCTATACATGTTGGGTAAATACCACTACAATAAAGTCTATACATTTGTAAATACACTACATACAGTCTATACATGGTTGTGTAAATACCACTACAATACAAGTCTATACATGTTGTGTAATACCATTACAATACAAGTCTATACATGTTGTGTAAATACCACTACATACAGTCATACATGGTTGTAAATACCACTACAATACAAGTCATACATGTTGTGTAAATACCACTACAATACAAGTCTTATATGGTTGTGTAATACCACTACAAACAAGTCTATACATGGTGTGTAAATACCACTACAATACAAGTCTATACATGGTTGTGTAAATACCATTACCATACAGTCTATACTGGTTGTGTAAATACACTACAATACAAGTTATACATGGTTGTGTAAATACCACTCAATACAGTCTATACATGGTTGTGTAAATACCACTACAATACAAGTCTATACATGGTTGTGTAATACCACTACAAACAAGTCTATACATGGTTGTGTAAATACCACTACAATAAAGTCTATACATGGTTGTGTAAATACCACTACAATACAATCTATACATGGTTGTGTAAATACCACTACAATACAAGTCTATACATGGTTGTGTAAAACACTACAATACAAGTCTATACTGGTTGTGTAAATACCACTACAATACAAGTCTATACTGGTTGTGTAAATACCACTACAATACAAGTCTATACATGGTTGTGTGAATACCACTACAATACAAGTCTATACATAGTTGTGTAAATACCACTACAATACAAGTCTATACAAAGTTGTGTAAATACCACTACAATACAAGTCTATACATAGTTGGGTAAATACCACTACAATAGAAGTCTATACATGGTTGTGTAAATACCACTACAATAGAAGTCTATACATGGTTGTGTAAATAACACTACAAAACAAGTCTATACATGGTTGTGTAAATACCATTACAATACAAGTCTATACAAAAGTCCTACGTCACCACAGTATCATAACACTACAACACAAGTCTATACAAAAGTCCCTACGTCACCCACAGTATCATAACACTACAACACAAGTCTATACAAAAGTCCCTACGTCACCCACAGTATCATAACACTACAACACAAGTCTATACATGGTTGTGTAAATACCACTACAATACAAGTCTATACATGGTTGTGTAAATACCACTACAATACAAGTCTATACATGGTTGTGTAAATACACTACAATACAAGTCTATACATGGTTGTGTAAATACCACTACAATACAAGTCTATACATGGTTGTGTAAATAACACTACAAAACAAGTCTATACATGGTTGTGTAAATACCATTACAATACAAGTCTATACAAAAGTCCCTACGTCAC
This sequence comes from Mytilus edulis, assembly GCA_019925275.1. Taxonomy (NCBI): domain Eukaryota; kingdom Metazoa; phylum Mollusca; class Bivalvia; order Mytilida; family Mytilidae; genus Mytilus; species Mytilus edulis. The sequence goes on from CM034351.1 coordinate 113,910,959, forward strand.
CTACAGTATCATAACACTACAACACAAGTCTATACAAAAGTCCTACGTCACCCACAGTATCATAACACTACAACACAAGTCTATACAAAAGTCCCTACGTCACCCACAGTATCATAACACTACAACACAGGTCTATACAAAAGTCCTACGTCACCCACAGAATCATAACACTACAAAACAAGTTATACATGGTTGTGTAAATACCATTACATACAAGTCTATACAAAAGTCCCTACGTCACCCACAGTATCATAACACTACAACACAGTCTATACAAAAGTCCCTACGTCACCCACAGTATCATAACACTACAACACAAGTCTATACAAAAGTCCCTACGTCACCCACAGTATCATACACTACAACACAAGTCTATACAAAAGTCCTACGTCACCACAGTATCATAACACTACAACACAAGTCTATACAAAAGTCCCTACGTCACCCACAGTATCATAACACTACAACACAAGTCTATACAAAAGTCCCTACGTCACCCACAGTATCATAACACTACAACACAAGTCTATACAAAAGTCCCTACGTCACCCACAGTATCATAACACTACAACACAAGTCTATACAAAAGTCCCTACGTCACCCACAGTATCATAAACATACAACACAAGTCTTAACAAAAGTCCCTACGTCACCCCAGTATCATACACTACAAACAAGTCTATACAAAAGTCCTACGTCACACCACAGTATCATAACACTACAAAACAAGTCTATACATGATTGTGTAAATACCACTACATACAAGTCTATACAAGTCTTGTACCACAGTACATAACACTACAATACAATCCATACAATTGTGTAAATACATTAAATACAATCATACAAGTCATGGTTTAAATACACTACAATACAAGTATATATTAAATCCCTACTACAAGTCCATAAAATCTATACAAACATCTATACAAAATCCTCGTTTGTATAAACATAAACAAGTTAACATGGTTGTGTATAATACAACAATACAAGTTTAAATACCATAATTAAATCTATACAGTTTAATATTGTTAAATACATCTATACATGTGTTATACATTATGTCAATACATGTTTAAATCCTACATAATTTAAATACCTTTAAAACCTATAAGTTTGTGTAAATCATACCAATACAAGTCATACATGGTTTGTGTAAATACAATAAAGTCTTACATGGTAAATACCATACAATACAAGTCTATACATGGGTTTTGTAAATACCACTACAATACAAGTTATACATGGTTTGTAAATACACTACAATAAAGCATACATATTGTGTAAATACCACTACAATACAAGTCTATACATGGTGTAAATCCACTACAATACAACTATACAGTTCTTTAATCATACAAAAACTCTTACACTTGGTAAATAACACTACAATACAATCTAAAATCGTTGTACACATATCAAAATAACAGTTAACTACAAAAGTCTACGTAGGTTAAATACACTACAATACAATTATACATGTCCCTACTCACCTACATACAACATAATGATTGTAATACCCTACGTACAATTCTAACATAAAACAACATACAAAGTCTATACCAGTGTAATACACTACAATACAAGTCATCATAGTTGTGTAAATACCTACAATAGAAGTCTATACATGGTTGTGTAAATACCACTAAAAAAGTCTATACATGGTTGGTAAATAACACTACAAAAAGTCTATCATGTTGTGTAATACATACACAACTAAAGTCTATACAAAGTCCTACTACCACAGTATCATAAATGTTGTAAATACTATACAAAAAGTACAGTCTACCATATCATACATACACAAGTCTATACAAAAGTCCTACGTACCCACAGTTATAACACTACAACAAGTCTATACATACTAGTTCCCCACAGTTATAATACAAATCATCAAATCAGTACAGTTCTTAACAACAAACTACAAAAATCTATACGTTGTAAATCCATTACAATACAAGTCTATACATGGTTGTGTAATACCACTACAATACAAGTCTAACATGGTTGTGTAAATACCACTACAATACAGTTAAATCATATAAATCATACAAAAAGTCATACAATAAAACCACTACGTTGAATCACTACAAAAGTTATAATTATACAGTAATACCTATAAACTTATACATGTTTAATACAAATACAAGTCATACAGGGTAAAAACACTACAATACAAGTCTATACAAAAGTCCTACGTCACCCAAGTATCATAACACTACAAACAAGTCTATACAAAAGTCCTACGTCACCCCAGTTATACACTACAAACAAGTCTATACAAAAGTCTAATACCACACAATACAGTTAACATAAACACTACAATCAGTTAGTTAAAATACCATACATAAAGTCTATACAAGTTCCACTCAACAGTCTACATTTGTAAATACCACAAATACAAGTCTATAAAAAGTTGTTAAAACCACAATACAATCATACAAAAGTCATACAAAGTCCCACGTCACCACATACAAACAACTAACAAAAGTCTACCAATCCCTACGTACCACAACATAACAACACTATACAAAAGTCCTACTCAACCATACATAACACACAATACAATCTTATGTTGTGTAAATACCCTACAATACAAGTTCATTTGAAAAATCTAAGTCAACATGTAATACCATACATACAACTTACATTTTAAAGTCCATACAACAGTATCATAAATACAAAAACTAAAAAAGTCCTACGTCACCCACGTATATACACTACAAACACAAAGTCTATACAAAAGTCCTACGTCACCCACAGTCATAACACTACAAACAAGTCTATACATGTTGTTAACATACAAACAAGTCTATACAAGTTGACACAGTAATACATACAAACAGTATACAAGTTCTGTACAAACCATAACAATACAAGTCTATACAAAAGTTCTACGTCCACCACAACATTATAAACTACAATACAAGTCTATACAAAAGTCCTACGTCACCACAGTATCATAAACACTACAAACAAGTCTATACAAAAGTCCTACGTCACCCACAGTATCATAACACTACAAAACAAGTCTATACATGGTTGTGTAAATACCACTACAATACAAGTCTATACATGGTTGTGTAAATACCATTACAATACAAGTCTATACATAGTTGTGTAAATACCACTACAATACAAGTCTATACATGGTTGTGTAAATACCACTACAATACAAGTCCATACATGATTGTGTAAATACCACTACAATACAAGTCTGTATATGGTTGTGTAAATACCACTACAATACAAGTCTATACATGGTTGTGTAAATACCACTACAATACAAGTCTATACATGGTTGTGTAAATACCATTACAATACAAGTCTATACATGGTTGTGTAAATACCACTACAATACAAGTCTATACATGGTTGTGTAAATACCACTACAATACAAGTCCATACATAATTGTGTAAATACCACTACAATACAAGTCTATACATGGTTGTGTAAATACCACTACAATACAAGTCTATACATGGTTGTGTTAATACCACTACAAAACAAGTCTATACATGGTTGTGTAAATACCACTACAATACAACTCTATACATGGTTGTGTAAATACCACTACAATACAAGTCTATACATGGTTGTGTAAAAACCACTACAATACAAGTCTATACGTGGTTGTGTAAATACCACTACAATACAAGTCTATACGTGGTTGTGTAAATACCACTACAATACAAGTCTATACATGGTTGTGTGAATACCACTACAATACAAGTCTATACATGGTTGTGTAAATACCACTACAATACAAGTCTATACATGGTTGTGTAAATACCACTACAATACAAGTCTATACATAGTTGGGTAGATACCACTACATAGAAGTCTATACATGGTTGTGTAAATACCACTACAATAGAAGTCTATACATGGTTGTGTAAATAACACTACAAAAGAAGTCTATACATGGTTGTGTAAATACCATCACAATACAAGTCTATACAAAAGTTCCTACGTCACCCACAGCATCATAACACTATAATACAAGTCTATACAAAAGTCCTACGTCACCCACAGTATCATAACACTACAACACAAGTCTATACAAAAGTCCCTACGTAACCCACAGTATCATAACACTACAACACAAGTCTATACAAAAGTCCCTACGTCACCCACAGTATCATAACACTACAACAAGTCTATACAAAAGTCCCTACGTCACCCCAGTATCATAACATACAACAAGTCTATACAAAAGTCCTACTCACCCACAGTATCATAACACTACAACACAAGTCTATACATGGTTGTGAAATACCCTACAATACAGTCTATCCATGTTGTTAAAACACTACAATACAAGTCTATACATGGTTGTGTAAATAACACTACAAACAAGTCTATACATGGTTGTGTAAATACCACTACAATAGAAGTCTATACATGGTTGTGTAAATAACACTACAAAACAAGTCTATACATGGTTGTGTAAATACCATTACAATACAAGTCTATACAAAAGTTCCTACGTCACCACAGCATCATAACACTACAATAGAAGTCTATACAATGGTCTCGTCACCAGTTACATAACACTACAAACAAGTCTATACAAAAGTCCTACGTCACCCACAGTATCATAACATACAACACAAGTCTATACAAAAGTCCCTACGTCACCCACAGTATCATAACACTACAAACACAAGTCTATACATGGTTGTGTAAATACATTACAATACAAGTCTATACAAAAGTCCTACGTCACCCACAGTATCATAACACTACAATACAAGTCTATACAAAAGTCTAGTCAAAGTATATAACCACTACAACACAAGTCTATACAAAAGTCCCTACGTCACCCACAGATCATAACACTACAAACAAGTCTATACAAAAAGTCCCTACGTCACCCACAGTATCATAACACTACAAAACAAGTCTATACATGGTTGTGTAAATACCACTACAATACAAGTCTATACATGGTTGTGTAAATACACTACAATACAACATACAAGTTGTGTAAAACATACATACAAGTCACACATGGTTGTGTAAATACCACTACAATACAAGTCTATACAAAAGTCCATACGTCACCCACAGTATCATAACACTACAAACAAGTCTATACAAAAGTCCTACGTCACCCACAGTATCATAACACTACAACACAAGTCTATACAAAAGTTCCGTCAACAGTTCCACTACAACACAGTATACAATTGTGTATAACACTACAAAACAAGTCTATACATGGTTGTGTAAATACCACTACAATACAAGTCTATACATGGTTGTGTAAATACCATTACAATACAAGTCTATACAAAAGTTCCTACGTCACCCACAACATCATAACACTACAATACAAGTCTATACAAAAGTCCCTACGTCACCCACAGTATCATAACACTACAAAACAAGTCTAACAAAGTCCCTACGTCACCCACAGCATCATAACACTACAATACAAGTCTATACATAGTTGGGTAAATACCACTACAATAGAAGTCTATACATGGTTGTGTAAATACCACTACAATACAAGTCTAAACATGGTTGTGTAAATAACACTACAAAACAAGTCTATACATGGTTGTGTAAATACCATTACAATACAAGTCTATACATGGTTGTGTAAATACCACTACAATACAAGTCTATACATGGTTGTGTAAATACCACTACAATACAAGTCTATACATGGTTGTGTAAATACCATTACAATACAAGTCTATACATGGTTGTGTAAATACCACTACAATACAAGTCTATACATGGTTGTGTAAATACCACTACAATACAAGTCCATACATGGTTGTGTAAATGACGACTACCTGGAGTTCGTGCTTAAAAAAAATATTTTGTTGGTGTCTTTCTTAGACTAGTTTGTAAGAATATTGTGATTTTTTGTTCAGTTGTGTTGTTTGTCTGTATGTGTTTGTTTGAACAGTTTTGGTTGCTTGGTCCTAATCATTGTCACATCAACCTATCATATCTATTTAGGATGCTCACCCAATTGTAATAGGACGAAGCTTAAATAACTGTAATACACATGGGAGGTTATAATATGTTTCAAAACAGGTTTAACCCACATTTGTCTTCCCATATAGCCTGTACCGAGTTAGGAGTATGACAAAACAGGTTTAATCCACATTTGTCTTCCCATATAGCCTGTACCGAGTTAGGAGTATGACAAAACAGGTTTAATCCACATTTGTCTTCCCATATAGCCTGAACCGAGTTCAGGTTTAACCCACATTTGTCTTCCCATTTTGCCTGTACCGAGTTAGGAGTATAACAGTTGTACAAGTTCAATTGGTTCATAACGTTGGATTTTTTCCTTTTTTTATCGACTTCACCTTTTTTAATTTTCCTTGTAGTTCCCTAATTTTGTAATACTTTTTTTAACAAAGAAAATAGACAATGTGTATTAAAAAAGAGGGACGAAAGAGTCAACTATCGACATAAACTCAATAAAAAGCCAAATAACAGAAATACCGAACACCAAGGAAAAAAGAAACCGGAAAGTATCCCACCAAATAGCAACATTAAAAGCTCAACACACATCAAACGAATGCAAAGTAACTGTCACACTTCATACCCGGCACAAACATTTCACCATGTATATAAGGGAAGATTGAATCTGGCCTCACAGCTAGCTTACCTCTGAGGTAATTGTGGATTGTACATAAAATATGATTATAATGACAACAATGTTTGAGCAAAACAAACAGACACAATAGGGAAATATGTCATAAATAGGGGTGCAGTAGTCAGCATTGTTTTATATTCTTAATGACTTTAAAAAATGGCCCCCAAAAAATAACAGTTAAAACAGTTCAAACGGGAGAGCCAACGGTCTAATCTATATAGAAAACGAGAAACGAGAAGCACTTATGAACCACAAAAACGACAACTACTGAACACAGATTTCTGACTTAGGTCAGATGCAATCAAATGCAGCTGTTTTAAACGTTTTAATAGGTACCAACATTCACCCTTATCTGAAACAATAGTGTAATATCACAACATAGAAAGACAGACTATACAATATCAATTGAATTTGTTTGCGTTTTAATAGGTACCAACATTCACCCTTATCTGAAACAATAGTGTAATATCACAACATAGAAAGACAGACTATACAATATCAATTGAATTTGTTTGTTTGTTGTGTTAGACTCTGATGTGTTTGTTCTGGTGCTTTAAAAATCTAAATTGACCTCAGTTATGTATGTGGATTTTAACGACATTTTCGATCATTGCATTAGCATCTATAACTAATGCTTCGTGTATTCTTGCTGAGGAGCCTGTTAGGATGTGCAGCACATAAGTCACATGTAAAATACATTGTCACACTCTTGTTGGTCGGGATGAGTATAATTATGTGAGTATGCACGGTTGAATAAAATTGAGAATGGAAATGGGCAATTTGTCAAAAAGACAACAACCCGACCAAAGAGCAAACAATGCACGTATTAAAATGTCTAACGTTAATACCTAGTGAGATGTGTCCATTTTTTATGATCTGATTACCTGTGTATTCCTTATAAATACTAAAACAACTGTTAATAAAACAACGCACTTTATTACCAATTTGTTTGCCTCAAGTATTTAAAGGATTAGGGAGGTTTTTAACGATTTCGCGCGATCGACTACCCATACGCGGTCGGCAATCATTTAGAAACTGTAGTGTCGCGGTTTCATAATTAAAACACAGTTTTTGTTCACTCATTCTTTATAATTCAACTTCCGTTATTCTCATAGAAATGCATTGTCGCCAAGTTCAAAGATGCAAACGCGCGTTCGGCTTGATAACATATGTGCGAGACATTCCATATATATTACCTACATCAGAAATTCACAATATTATTGTTTGATGTAACCCATGGATCGTATTAACAGTGAAAAGACTGATACTTCATACAGAATAGTTTACATTTCCCTTAAATTATAGTGTCTCTAGAACTAAGCGACAATTACGTGTTATGGCTTTGATGTTATGATGGTGAGGCGGTGATTTGTTTCTTACCATGTGGTAATGCACTGTATTGCATGTACAATGTATCCATTTATCTCCATTTACATACAATGCATCCTTAAATCATAGAGTCGTTTTAGGTCCACCTGCTTTAATGAATAATTAATCCAATTATATACATGCACATTAAGTCCGGAAACTTAAGTTACAAATTGTAACAATAAATATTTATGCATCATACCTATACAAACATCTTTACATGTTTTGCCAATAAACTTCTTTACCTAAATACAACAAGTGATTATCAAATTGATACATTTATTCAAATACTTGATCATTTAACAACGATAGATAATGCATTCAAAATATGGAGATTCCCAAACTATATAATTGTAAAACAAAAGAAGACGTTGAAAGATTGCCTATGAAACAACTTCCATCACGAGACCAAAACGGTGTAAACGTTTTAAATTAAGGGTCAACATACGACCTGGCCTTGAAGTCATAAAACTTTTCAGTCAGTTTTTTGTACTCATACTCCAAAATCAACCAATCAAAATGATGGATTTCATGTTTCGAGGACGATTTTTGTGCTCCGAGCACTGAGCAAAGTTATACGACTTCAACCCCTTATGTATTGAGCTATACCAAACCCCATTAAAAGCAATTTGACATGACAAATGTTAAACAATACAAACAATACTCTATAACGACCTGATTTATGTAAAAAGCAATAAGGAAAATCTAACTTGATATACACAAAAAATCATTCATTACAGGCTCCTTACATGGGATTACATGCTTGCGAGTGCCTAAACCTTCCCGTGCATAGGAAAGTGGTGTAAAAGCACAACATTATAACAAACGGACAAATGGATTTAAATCTTCAGAACAGGCATTGAAGTCATAAAACTTTCGAGTCAGTTTTTTGTATTCATACTCGAAAATCAACCAATCAAAATGCTGGATTTCATATTTCGAGCATGATTTTTGTGCTCCAAGCACTGATCAAAGTTTTATGACCAGTTATTTGAAGCTCAAAATATATTTTTCGATGGAGTATAATGTGAAGTGATGTTGGTCTTTTCTTGTCTTCCTTTCTTCAATAATTTTGTGTGGCCTTCTTCGACTAATGATTTTGATTTAATACATGTATTGATTATCTAATCTATATAGATGATGTTTTTTCATTAAATAATTCAAAATTTGGTGACTATGTTGAATGCATATATCCCAGCAGCGCCTGCATACGGAGGATATATCTCCCAATTGATACGATATTCCCGGGCTTGTATTTCCTATAGTGATTTCCTTGATAGATGGTTGCTACTCCAAGGAAGCCATTGAACCAAGAGCTCAAATGGTGAAGTAGAAAGCAGGCCTTCATAAAATTTACGGACGACATCACGAGTTGGTGGACTGTTAAGCAATATCCGTTTCACATATGATATCGTATATTTTCTCTATATCGTAACTACAATCCCGTTCCCTTTTCACGAAAGTTACCTACCCAATTATCTAGTTTTCTATGTTGTGAGTGTATCTTATGTACTATTATTTGTCTGTTTGTCTCTTCTTTTTTTAGCAATGGCGTTGTCAGTTTATTTTCAATCTATTGAGTTTGAATGTCCCTCTGGTATCTTTCGCCCCTCTGTTATCGCTTTGATATCTTCAATAATATTATATGACCTATTTCGACTAACGGTTTTATTGAATACGTGTAATAAGTTTCTTCGCGCTTCTCTTTTCCAAGATTTGACTGAGCTTTTTTCAGTGAGGAAAAACACTAAAGACACAAAGTACTCATCTTTATGAATGCTAATTCAAAGTCAATCACAACGAATAAAATATGCATGCATCCAGCAAAAATATCAATAAGTACAAATCTAATGGATTTAGTATAACAATGTCATAAACACGGTCTGTTATGAAAAAATATTAACTTGGGCAATGCCAAGTAACCACAATTGTTAATAACAAAATAGCCTTATCAAACTAGTTATATCTAAATTTATTAATAACACAAACAAAGATAATAGTACCAATGAAACAATATTTAAAGATATTGTATTAATATTTGTTGATTTACAGGCCATTTGTCATAAGTTTTCAATTGGTATAGCCAAACTTCCAAACAAGATCTGTGTGTTTATATAAAAAACAAGACCAGTACCGAATACGGACCTGCGTCGCTGCATGCAGTTGATTGAATTCACACGTATAATGATCATTTGCAGACCATATATCTGTATTATTGACGTCAAAATTAAAAGAGCCAAGACAAATTTGACGAAAATCTTCATTGTGCAATGAGTGATGTTAAATTTCAAACTATCGCAATCAAAGAAATTGCTTCAAGGCATATGTAGGAATTACATACGTGCAACTCCACATTATCAATCTGTATACCACTACTTTTATTAGAATAGGGCGGAATAAATCAAAAGGACAATCAAAATTGAAATTATTAACTGGAAGAGAAACCGACAAAGCCATGAAAAAACCCCGTTAAAACAAGAAAAAGTAAGAGAGTCGATGAGAAATGAGAAAATATTAGATCGATTATTCAGCAGGAAATTAGTTAATTAACAGACGAAACTATAAAATAATGTATGCTATATCAGCTATAGTGCTACTTTGGTACTGTAAGACCGGAAACACCTGCTAGAAGGTTCCTCCCGAGAACTATCTTCTTCTGGCAGCATGATTATTGTCAATCACTTTTATAAATTATGATCGGTTTTCAGATATATATATCTATTTTCTTCATGCAAACTTCACTGTAATATCATCAAAGAAGCACCTGTACCTATAACAGCAACACTTACAGATATGGAATATAAAAAATATAAAATCAAGCAGATGCGTTGATAAAGGAATTTGATACCACCTAATAAAATCATGGAAGACAACCGAGTTAATAAGAATTCAAATACTTTAACTTCAAACTTCGTTCAAGATATTATGTTAGTTTACTGTGAACGTTTGAACAGTGTCTTCTTTAAGATAGTCCTTTAATGTTTCATGTATATTACGATTCTGTGTTTTTGGTGTTATGTAAACAGTAAAATAACAAAATATCGAACTCCAAGGAAACATCAGAACGGAAAGTCTATTATCAAATGGCAAAATCAAAAGTTCAACACATCAAACGAATTGTTACTTTACCATTGTAATAAAACACATTTGAAAATGTGCCACATTGTTAATGGTATGCTGTAAATTAATTTATATTCTGATTTCAGAGGCCTCTATAAAGTGACAGTGTGTTTCTATACTGACATATGGCTTTACTGTTGTATAATGAGTACTTTGTGACATTTATCCCTATATTTCTGGTGTACTTATCTGTTATACTCAAACTCCTCTCTAAAGTATGTCTGATTCTATGGTGTGATGTTGCTTATCTTTTGTCATATTAAGTCATCTGTAAAGTGTGCCTCAATGTTTCTGATGAGCTGTTATTTACTGTATTAAAAGAGGGACGAAAGATACCAAAGGGACAGTCAAACTCATAAATCTAAAACAAACTGACAACGCCATGGCTAAAAATGAAAAAGACAAACAAACAACAGCACACACGACACAACATAGAAAACTAAAGAATAAACAACACGAACCCAATCAAAGAACTAGGGGTGATCTCAGGTGCTCTGGAAGGGTAAGCAGATCCTGCTCCACATGCGGCACCCGTCGTGTTGCTTATGTGATAACAAATCCGGTAAATAGTCTAATTCGGTAGGTCACATTCAGGAAAGGGAAGGGGATTGTAGTTACGACGTAAGGAACATATCCGATATCATTTGTGATACGGTTATTCCATAACGGTCAACCAACTCGTGATGGCGTCCGTAAAATTTACGAAGGGATGAGTTCAACTTCACCATTTGGAACTCTTGGTTTAATAGCTTCCTTGTGAACAGCAACCCTCTATCAAGAAAATCATGATAGGAAATGCAAGCACGGGAATATCGTATCAATTGGGAGATATATACCCCGTATGCAGGTGCTGCTGGAATGTTGCTACTTAGAAATGGAAAGTTCACAATTGGAAAACTGAAATCATCTCTTTTGTCGTAAAGTTTTGTTTTCAACCGACCCTCATTGTCAATTTCTAGATGTAAGTCAAGATATGAGGCCGACTTAACTGTATCTGTAGTATCCTTTATCTCTAGCTCGATGGGATAGATGCGTTCCACATAGTCACCAAATTTTGAATTATTTAGTGAAAGAACATCATCTATATAGCAAAAAGTAGAGTTAAAGGATAGTGCTAACTTCTTATCTTTCTTCCTAAGAAGTTCCTGCATGAAGTCAGCCTCATAATAATAAAGAAACAAGTCGGCAAGTAGAGGGGCACAGTTTGTTCCCATTGGAATGCCGACGGTCTGTTGAAAAACACGTCCTCCGAACGTAACAAATATGTTGTCAATCAAGAAATCAAGCATCTTGATAATATCAGTTTCAGAGAATTGTTTGTTCGAATAAGAGTGATCCTTTACAAAGTAGGATTTATCCCTCCCTAAGACAAGATACTTGTATCTACGTTGGCCATTCTTTTTTACGAAGCAAAGCAATACCAACTCTTTCAATTTGTCTATTAGTTTGGAATATGGAATACTAGTGTACAGAGTAGAAAAGTCAAATGTTTTAATACTGTTACAAGATGAAAGAGAGTTAGATTGTATGTACTCTAAAAGATCTTTGGAATTCTTAAGTATCCACATCTGATTCACGCCCCCTCTAGAATAGGCAGTTTCACAATAACTTTGAAGCCCGTCTTTGATTGCTGATAAAATAGATGTTAATAATTTAGAAAGAGGTTTCGTGGAGCACTTGGAAGACCCAGCAATATACCGTTGTTTGTAAGGACACTTATGTAGTTTAGGTATCCAATTCAGTGATGGCAGATCCAGTTCTTCATCTTTGGTTGAAATTCCATTATTAAGTCTTTTGAGTCTTTTAAGTCTGATTTATGTTATACTATAATCAAAATCCTGAGTTTTAAGAACTTTAGCGATTCTGATGTACTGTAATTTTACTATCTATTGAGATTTCTCTTTGAAATGTGCTAATATATTTCGGTGTATTGTAACTCTGCTATTAGTTGGCAATAGGCACACGATACTAGAAAAAATATGCATATATATGAAAAACAAATCTTTTATGAGATTTTTATACATTTTAAGTCATTGCTGTGATATCGAACTCAAAATAAAAAATAAACTGTAGTTCTATTTGGTTTAATTTGCTTAAATGTTTTGACTCTATACCCTGTAAATTAATTGGTGATTATTTGGTTTTCACTGACCTCGGATTTTAAATATCTAGTTACACGTAATTACGTGTTGTTGTGGTGTAGTCTCGTTGGCGTTAGCCTCACATCTTGATACAACATATTGATACTAAACAAATTACATATTCTGTGGTTACCCATTTTCTTCCTTTTAATCTTCAATAGCCTAAATACATTTTAACAAAGAATTGAAATCATAAAGTACCATTAGCTAAAGGCTGTAACATGTAATGTCTTCAGTTAAGCAGTATACCATCATTATTCGCTCTCAGACAGATAATAGCATGCGGCCTATAAATCTGTTTAACAAATGTTTTGTGCCAGGAGAGCATTATTTAAACTAGACAGCAAACGTTCAAAAGTTGTCTTTAATTGTAATTTACAATTATTTATTGTAAAGCAGCTATATATTTTACTTTTTGCTTCATGTAAAATAAACCTGTTGAATAATATGACTAAATTGAGATGAATCTGTAAAATTTCCCTATACTGACAACGTGTACAATAAGAAATTAATCGGATACAGCATTGGAAGTGTTGGAAGTGTGGTAAGTTTTAAAACACCTTGGATTTAGTCTTAATATGTTAGTAAATTATAATAATGATATATTTTGTTAAGTGACCAGAATTTATACATTGAAAGGAATTCAAAAATAGTTTGATCATTTCGTAGCTTCAATAAGAATGACCCAGCTTTAATAATGTATAAGATTGTGATTCCGCTTCTAGAAAAAAAGTATAATTGAAGATGATTACAAAATGTGTTTTATTAGTAAAATACCTGCATAACAAGACATGTAACACGGTATTAACAAGTATACAATTTATTGAAAGACAATGATAATATATTTACACAACTATCGTTTAATAAATGCTGCTAAGAGTTGTACGTGGGACAATGTTCACACATATTTACAACGCCGAGGGGAAACTAGTAGGTAACTTTAATCCAGATAAATTTAAAAACCACAAATAAACTCTGCTCTCCCGTCATATTCTCTGTTTGCATGAAAATATCAACTTGAATCCATTTGGGAACTGATGACTTCTTAAAAAATCACATACTGTTTCAAGAGGACGAAAGAAACCTGCGACTAGAAAGATCATTATACACTTCCGCTTTAATATTTGAACGATTATGGGAATTATTTATACTTTAAACAAGACATACGAACAACTTAACAACATGTTAATTAACTGCATTACTTTTTCGTCCGTAGACTTTTCTGACATTCCAATACTAAAATTCCGTTAACATAAAACCTATATACATACATGTTTATGTAGCGTTTTTTTAATGGTAATCTTTTTCTAAAACAGTAACATAAATCATTTAACAGTAGGTATGAAAACAGCAATAACAATAGGATATTCATTTTGTGTATATGCATGAATATCATTCAATAACTAACACATTAACAAGGAACTAATAGTCTTGTAACTTGGGGCTCTTTATAGCTTGTTGGTCGGTGCGAGCCAAGGTTCCGTGTTGAAGGCCGTACATTGACCTATAATGGTTTACTTTTATAAATTGTTATGTGGATGGAAAATTGTCTCATTGGCACTCATACCACATCTTCCTATACCTATTGTGAAATAATCCCCTACAATGCCGCTCATACCACATCTTCCTATACCTATTGTGTAATAATCCCCTACAATGCCGTCGGTGATACTGTTCTCTCTTCTACTGTTTTTGTTTTGTCATCACCAAATTGTTGGCTAGTCTAATCATGATAGGACTAGTGACTTAATAGCCTTATCTTACTTGAAAATATAAATAATGATTATTCAAACTATAATTCTATTGAGAACTGTATCAAACATAAATGCACAAGAAGCCTCATATAAATAGAGGCAACAGTAGTATACCG
>CM034351.1:113926183-113963802 GCA_019925275.1 Mytilus edulis
CAAACTAAAAGACAAATTGAAAGAGTTGGTATTACTTTGTTTCATTAAAAAGAATGGCGAACGTAGATTCAAGTATCTTCTCTTTGGGAGGGATAAAACCTATTTTGTAATCACTCTAATTCAAACAAAAGGTTCTCTGAAACTGACATTATTAAGATGCTTGATTTCTTGATTGAGAACATATTTGTTACGTTTGGAGGACGTGTTTTTCAACAGACTGTCGGAATTTTAATGGGAACCAATTGTGCTCCTCTTTTACGTTCCGCTATAAAGATGATGTTCTCTCACTTAATAATACAACTTTGTTGACTGTGTTGAACGAATCTATCCCATCGAATTAGAGCTAAAAGGATACCACAGATACAGATAAGTCTGCCTCATATCTTGACTTACATCTAGAAATTGACAATGAGGGTCGGTTGAAAACAAAACTTTACGACAAAAAAGATAATTTCAGCTTCCAAATTGTGAACTTTCCATTTCTATGAAGCAACATTCCAGCAGCGCTGCATACGGAGTATAATCTCCCAATTGATACGATATTCCCGGGCTTGTATTTCCTATCATGATTTCCTTGATAGAGTATTGCTGCTCAAAGGAAGCTTTTAAACCAAGAGTTCCTAATGGTGAGGTTGAAATCATCCCTTCCTAAATTTTACGGACGCCATCACGAGTTGGTTGACCGTAATGGAATAACGTTTTCACAGATGATATCGGATATGTTCCTTGGCTCATGTCGTAACTACAATACATTCCCTTTTTCACGAATGTGATCTTCCGAATTAAGACTATTTACCGGATTTGTAATAACATAAGCAACACGATGGGTGCCACATGGGGAGCAGGATCTTATTACTCTTCCGGAGCACCTGAGATCACCCCCAGTTTTTTGTGGGATTCGTGTTGCTTAGTCTTTAGTTTTCTATGGTTGGTCTTCTGTACTTATTTGTCTGTTTGTCTTTTTATTGTTAGCCATGGCGTTGTCAGTTTATTTTCAATCTATGAGTTTGACTGTCCCTCCGGTTTTTTTTTTGTCCCTCTTTACTATGAAAATAAATGTTATTTTACAGTATCGATTATAATTTCAGTATATCATGAATCGGTTTTAGTCAAGACAAAGTTATCAGAGATTTTTTACAGGTAAAATTTTACAAGCCCTAAAGCCGAGTGCCTACACAGTCAGGTTTCAACGTGGAGAAATAAAACGCTATATACACAAACTTATAACATATTAAATTGTCAATTGCATATAAAGCATGATATGGTCACCATCTGAATCTCTAAATGGAAACACTGATTACGATGTATTGATTCCTCACAGGAAATCACAAAGCTCACATGGTCAACGAATAACGTTTTCATAGCTATTTTTTTCTCAATGTCACATTTAGGCTGCTAGTATTCAGCATTGAACATATTAAGTCCACACCTCGCTACACGTGCAAATACTCAACGACTTAAGCTAAAGCTTGTAATTGTG
Source organism: Mytilus edulis (assembly GCA_019925275.1). NCBI lineage: Eukaryota > Metazoa > Mollusca > Bivalvia > Mytilida > Mytilidae > Mytilus > Mytilus edulis. The sequence continues at coordinate 113,927,664 of CM034351.1, forward strand.
TACGCCATCAGGCACAATTTGTCTACGCAAGATTTCCAGATACACAATCACCACAAAGTTCGGACAGAATCTCTGCGAGATTACTTTCCATACTTCTTTCTGAAACCGTTACACCCTAGCTCTAATTAAACTCAACATGAAATTTAAGTGAATATTAACCATAAAGCTTAACTGTTATAAGGTCTGGAAAAATTATAAATTAGCAGTACAAACGCATAAAATTGTATTTAGGAAGTGTTGTTATACATATTTACCTTTGTACCATGAAGTTTGGGCGGAGATTTACACATGGCATCATTTGACGAATCTAATCTGACATTCTTTAATGGCTGTACTACCCATTTCAGTCGACAGTCACAATCCCATGGGTTATTGTCCAAAGATATGATAGAGGAACGACCCATTATGTGTTTGATGTTGGAACTTAAGGTCTGTAAATTGTTGTTAGACAATAGCAAGTCTTTAAGTCGTAGATACGCTCCTGATGGTATATCAATCCAAAACAAATGATTTTTACTCAGATCCATTACTGTTAACTGTGCCATATTTGTTACAAATGAGAAATTAAAACTAACTAGTTTATTTTCTTTCAAATCCAGCGAACTCAAACTAGGGAGTGCTCGAAATGCCAGTTTATGTATAGAGTTAACTTTGTTTCCTGCCATTAGAAGATCTTCTAATTTATCCAACCCAAGGAATGTATTTTCACTGATAGATCTTATTTTATTGTTAGATATATCTATCGAGTACACATTCTGTAGATTTGAAAACATACCATTGTTAAGATCTCTTAACTTATTATTGTTCAATGTTAAAGTTTCAAGGTATATAAACGTTGCCATGGCTTGAGGGTGAATTTTCCTTATGTTATTGTTTCCAAGCTTCAGTGTTTTCAGTCTAGGCATACCTTTTAATGTTTGAGCATCTATCTTTTTTATGTTATTTTGTTCCAAGTTCAAAAGTTTCATTTTGGACAATCTTTCCACATTAGAAGTCATAAATGCACCATCATCTATCCCACTTATGAAGTTATTATCGAGATGTATCTCCTCAAGATTCTCAATTCCATATGCGATTCCCTTTTTAAATTTCAACATTTTATTATACGATAAATCTAAGATCTGAAGTTGTCTCAGTACTGAGAATGATCCTGTTTCAATGGTGCTTATATCATTCCGGGATAAATCTAACTTTTTCAAATAGCGAATAAAATCAAATGTTCCATTCTTAATCTGTACCACTTTATTATTGGATAAAAATAACTCAGAAAGAGAATCGAGATCGTTCAAATAGGACGAGCGGATTTCAGAAAGATCATTTGTAGATAAATCTAAGCTTTTTATATCCCGCAAATTATCGAAAGCACCGTTTTCTATCTTTTCAATGTGATTTGCGGATAGTAGTAATTCCTCAAGATTGAATAAGTTAGTGAAGGATTTAGCAGGAACATTAATAATGGCATTTCCTCTCAATGAAAGACTTCGAAGTGAATAAAGGTTTTGGAACCATCTCGGTCGAATTTTCCAAAGTCTATTTCCGTTTAGTAGAAGTTCTTGTAAGTTTACGTTGTGATCAAACGTTGCATCGTAAAAGTCTGATATATTGTTACGGGACAGATCAAGTACCTGTAGATTTACGAGCGGTTTCAACACGTCTCTTGGCAGCATTTTTATTTTGTTCCCATTTAAATATAAAGATTTTAGTTCTGTGAGGTACGTAAATACCGTATAGGGTAAGAACTTTATCATGTTGTCAGACAAGCGAAGTTCCTGAAGGTTCCCAAGTCCATTGAATACTGCCGCCGATAGATGGCGTATATTATTGTTTGTTAAAGACAAGATTTGGAGACTTCGGAGGTAGTGAAATACTGAGGGATACATTATAGCAATGTTGTTTCCCGACATTATAATTTCTTTGACTGACACGCTGTCCCGGAATACATTTCTGTTGATGTACTGAATCTGAGTTTCGGAGATAAGATGGCGGTCCGTATGGCGCGTACCACGTGATCTCATACTACTGCTGTCGCCATACACAGTGAGCTTTGTAGCATCTGTAAAATAAAACATATTTTGAAGAAAAAATTATTTATATATAGGAAGTCATAACGAATATTAAAATAAAATTAAACAAAATCAATCACTTACGTGACCCAATGGCAAGAAAGAGATGTAGATTAACAAACAAAAAATGAAGAAAAAAAAACTCAGTTGCAAAGAAGTTACTCGACAAAAAATATTGAAACAATATAAACTTAATTAATTATATAAATAAAGACTGGTATCAAGTGGATCATTAGGGTAAGTGATGTGTCCTCTAAGGAGAGCAGGAAATTCTTAAAAACTGTTTCACAAGTTCTAAGGTAGTCATACATGTATGTGTATTGTGCAGCTATATGTAGTTATGTGTATTATTTAAGTCGATATTTTTGTTTGTAAAAAATATCCGCTCTTGATTTGAGACAAGACGGGTGACATATTTTTGTTTCCTATCCGTTTCAGCATTGAACTGTAAACTTAAAACCAACAAGATTTGCCAGTCAGACATTTTTACATAGTAAACCTTTTGTAAGCTTAATTTTGTATGTGGATGAATCAAGTTCATTTTACTATGATAAAGAATAGACATTATTTTTATTTTATTAAACCAATCATGGGCCCTTGTCGGGCAAGATACAAAAACATCATACAATGATTATATAAACATTAGTGAAATGCACAATATTATAAGTAATACACAAATAATAAATTGATAATATGAGCAATGTAGGATATAATTAAGGTAAGAGGCATTGAGTGCAATGAGGTCGATAATATTAAAAGAATATGATATAAAGTTTATTAATACGGAAACAAAAAGTAAAAATAGAACCAGGAATATAGTATCTCATTCTGCAGTAGTTCTCATCATGACCAGTGCACAGCAGTGAGGTACTTTTACATCACAATAATGCAAAGGTCATCAAGGGGATAGATCAGCATTAACAGCTAGACCAGTCATTGGTCCGATTATGCACGGAGAGGTAAAGGTTTTAAGGTCACTGCCAATAGACAACATTTATCATATTTTATCGATGTTTAGGATTTGGTTTTTATATTTATAAATTTTATCAGGTTGTCTAGAGATTTGATAATTGTAATATTATATTTCCAAGCTGTTTATTTTATACAAAAAACTGTTTTATCAGTCTTATCACAACCACATCAACTGTAGAACGATGTTTCGGGGTTTCATTTTAATAGCTAGTGATTTTCAGATAGACATACGTTGAAATATAATTGTGAAAACAGACGTTGTCAAAAATGAAAAATAGGCTTATTACGTGTTAGCATAGAAAATAAAATAGCGTGAAACAAGAGAAGATAAAACTTTTTGTTGTCATATTTTTTTGGTAAAAGGTTACAATTGTTAATACTCTGATGTAGCGAATGTACTTTTCGCTTCATCTGATTTTTCATCGCAAATATACCAAACCAATCAGTACTTTTGCACAAAAATGTCCCACGTGTATCATTTTAATTTAAATTAAAGCTGAAAAGATGACGAAAGATAAAGCTTGAAATAAATAAGAACACTCCCGAGCAGTAATACTTCTTTAAGGAACGCAAACGCTCATTTAGCATCTGCCATTCTGCTGTATGATAACATATAATATTCTATGATATTTATCAAGGTATTATACTCATGAAATATCATCATTACGTTAGGGATCATATATACAGAATATCTGTTGAATAGATTAGAATAAATTTAAGAATGGAAATGGGGTATGTGTCTAAGGGTCAACTACCCAACCAAAAACAAGAAAAAAGCCCACGACAACCAATTGATCTTCACCACAGCGACTTAATCCCGCACCGAGGGGAATAGTTTGCTTCAGTATAACCGTACAGTGACCAGTACAATCTCGTTCTTTGTTCTATGGTGGATATGTATTTCTGAATTAATGGAGAAGTGGGGTATAGTTAAATGAGACAGCAACCCAAGTAAAAACACCAATGGAATTTCAGGAGGTACCTTTCAGCCTTAAACAATAGACAGGTGTGTAACATATAAAGCTCTAAAGCATCCTAGCTGAGTCTACCTACTTTAAAACTAATTTTAAAATTGATATCTGTTCAAGTCATTTGTTCAACTGTACAATTTTATTATTTAACAAATGATAGATACACAATGATTTACTTTAAATGTTTTCTAAACAAAACACATTACAACATTAAAATTGATTTTAATGCCATGGCGGTCGAGTTACATCAAACTCCCTGGTCAGGCCGGGTATTATGAAATCACAGAAAATTCAAGAACAAAATAATCCAATAATCTGTAGTCTTGTTGTCAAAGAAATATACAAGTAAATTCACTAATCTATTTATTAAAACTCCATTCCAGGACACAATTTACATTATATACAGTTTACAAAATGCATAGTTCATATATTCATTGGCACATTACTTTCACACATCACAAATGGATTTCATTACAACTCCGCATCAAAATCGGCAACAGTGTCCAATACTGTGCACCCCAAAGAAAAACGCCACAGGCATAGTGTTCTAAACCACGCAACAGTCTGAGCGGACAAAATATCAAAAATGCATACAGTTGAATAGTAATGACACAACTTTCTAAGAATCTATAAATTCTCCCAAAATCGGCTAAAAACTGACCACAATAATAAAATCTTTTTAACGTTTCATAATGTATAGTTCCTTTCTCAACTTCAATTTCATAAACACTAAAACTTCTAAGGGCTCTTATATACCTATGATCTCCAAATATTCTCCAAATATTCTCCAACTGACCTAAATATTCTCCAAATATTCTCCAACTGACCTAAATAATATCCAAATATTCTCCAACTCTTTGTTTACAAAAATAAAACATGTAAATCATATAAAAGTATTTACAATGTGACCTTAGAGAAAAATGCTATGTTAATCTCTTATAGCAGGATAGTCATTTGACTTAATGACTTTAACAGACGATAATCAAAACGTTAATATGACAAAATTAATTACAGTGGACATAAAATAACACTTGTACATTCCTTCCCCTCTAAATGATGACTGACCTCAGTCATCGAACTCTACTTCTTTAATGTCTATAGTAACAAAATAAAACCTAAGTAATAAAACAAATAAATTGTTCAAATAAAATCCAGCATAAACACCATTATAAATTGTCTGCACTTGTAAATCTTTTGTCTTAATTTTTTGAATGTTCATTGACTTCACTAACGGTACAAGCTGCCAAGGCGGAAAAGTCTATTTCTTCTGAATTCAATATGTTTGAATATTGGATACGGCTTCTACTTAATGTTTCTTTTACACCATTGAAATAAGAAAAGTCTCTTTGTGTTAATCGATGATAATAGTTATAATTGTTTCTTCTGTAACAACATGAGAAGAACTATTCATATCACCAAATGTCAAAGTATCTGATATAGAAATAATGTCATCACCAGTGTTGTCTTCTTTGTCTTCAGATTTATTGGCACTGTCCTCAACAAGCTGGAAGATATCACAAAACGATTTGTCCAAATTATCTAAATGTCCCTGTTCATCTATAAAAATTTCACTGTCCGAAACATCACTATGTAGAATTAGAGAAAATGTTGTATAAGGGTCTTCTGGTAGTGGTTCCTCTTCAGAAAGCTCATCAATTTCCTCAAATGTACCAATGTTTGTATTCTTGAATAGTTTAATAACTGGTTTTGAAGTTTGATTCAACACTTAAAACACAACATCTTTGACACAATCCAAACTTTTGCTAAAACTTTTGCCTATAAAACACTCTATTTTGAAGTTAAATTGACTCTTTGGTTCAACGATTCCAATCATCCCATTTACATCTCCGTTTATTCTTCAAAAGAAATCATTTCTGATCTAGCTGGAATATCAACTGTTTGAATTAAATTCACCCCGTACAAAGCACTTGATGCGACACTATTTTGATCACTGCTTCCTATGAACGCTACATACATATTATTCCAGTTAGCAACTTCATCTTTCTTATCAATCACTATTCCAATTCGTTTCATAATATCAGTTCCAATAATAGCATCATGAAGCAAATCCATGACTACATATATATATATATATATATATATATATATATATATATATATATTGTGCACAGACACTAAACACTAATTTCACATTCAATAATTCCAGTAATATATATAGAGGCTGTCCGGTTGCCGAAACAATGAATTCTTGCTCAAAGCTCTGTGGGTCGCTCATCATAACAAATCTTCTTAAACTAGGATGAAGTCCTTGCAAAAAGTGTTCCATAGCTAACCTGTCGTGCTCGTCAAGTGACACGACTCCATGTGCCCGTCTTGCCAGTTTTAAGATTGCATTTCCGTAATCTTCAACACTTTCACCAGAAATTTGCTTCCTCTAAAATAACTCACTATAGTACATACGTTCAAGTTCATTTGGGCAAAACCTTGCTTTAAATTTTGCACAGCTGTATCAAAATCATTTTGAATTTCACTATCCAAATCCTCGAAATAGTCAGCAGCTCTCCCCCTCGGGTATGCCGGCAACATTTCTCCCTTCCTGCCATCACTCCAACGATTGGCTCGGCTGATCCTATCAAATATTTTAATCCAGCTTTCAAAATCTTCCCCAACGTCTCCAAAGAATTTCGACGGTGTTACTTGTGATTTCGTTTCAGGCAAATCTCTGCGTTCATGAGGTGTAGATGAAATTGGTGTTCGCACTACAGACACAGATTGAGCAGGTAAAAGACTTCTATTTCTGATTTTCCTTGTACGGCCCATAATTACGTATTTAAATAACCAAAAATAAAAATAATATGACGAAACACTTACAGTTCAGAAATATATTAAAGTACATCCAAAAGATATATCTGGTAGTCCATATGTTGAATATTATAATCCACTAGTTGTTCTTGTTGGATCCCACTTCTGACACCAAAAATGCCATGGCGGTCGAGTTACATCAAACTCCCTGGTCAGGCCGGGTATTATGAAATCACAGAAAATTCAAGAACAAAATAATCCAATAATCTGTAGTCTTGTTGTCAAAGAAATATACAAGAAAATTCACTAATCTATTTATTAAAACTCCATTCCAGGACACAATTTACATTATATACAGTTTACAAAATGCATAGTTCATATATTCATTGGCACATTACTTTCACACATCACAAATGGATTTCATTACAACTCCGCATCAAAATCGGCAACAGTGTCCAATATTGTGCACCCAAAGAAAAACGCCACAGGCATAGTGTTCTAAACCACGCAACAGTCTGAGCGGACAAAATATCAAAAATGCATACAGTTGAATAGTAATGACACAACTTTCTAAGAATCTATAAATTCTCCCAAAATCGGCTAAAAACTGACCACAATAATAAAATCTTTTTAACGTTTCATAATGTATAGTTCCTTTCTCAACTTCAATTTCATAAACACTAAAACTTCTAAGGGCTCTTATATACCTATGATCTCCAAATATTCTCCAAATATTCTCCAACTGACCTAAATATTCTCCAAATATTCTCCAACTGACCTAAATAATATCCAAATATTCTCCAACTCTTTGTTTACAAAAATAAAACATGTAAATCATATAAAAGTATTTACAATGTGACCTTAGAGAAAAATGCTATGTTAATCTCTTATAGCAGGATAGTCATTTGACTTAATGACTTTAACAGACGATAATCAAAACGTTAATATGACAAAATTAATTACAGTGGACATAAAATAACACTTGTACATTAATATTAATATGTTTATCTGTGTTGCTCATAAATAAATCATTCATGGGAAATTATTTTCTATTCTCAAGGAATCATTTGTTTTTTTCACACACCGGTCTTGAAGTTTTCATGAATGTTTTAAGTTTCAAGAATTTTCCCTAACAGCTACCACTTACAACGTCTTACAAGTTTAAAGCACACCCATCCACTCTCATAATTATCTAGCATGTATTCAACCTTTATTTGCTTTGGTCGTCTTGATTGTTACACAAAAGTGTATAATCCTTTTAACATATGTCCATATTTATTTTTGCATTCGTCAAATTCGTAAAAGGAGTATTCACGTGTCCAAATGACACTTTCGTATGTCTTCGTGTACGAGGAAATGCTATCTATGTCTTATCTACGTCCTATCTTCGTTTAAATATATTCTTTACATGTTCAATGACACAAGCTGCTATTTTTGTATACGGAATATTGACATGTTCCAATAACATGTTCAATCTTCGAATATACCGATAATTGACGTGTTACAATTAATAAATGGCTGTTATCAATTTTGAATTTATTGAACCATAAAACTAATTTTTGACTATTCACATTGAATAATCCGCGAAGCGGATTATGTAAAATGTGAAGAGTCAAAAATTAGTTTTATGGTTCAATAAAATCAAAATAAATTATTGCCATTCATTATAAATAAATTTCTATCAAAAATAAAGCTCAAAGAACTTTTTATATTATATATATTAACAATAACAACGTACACACATGCTAGCGTATGAATGCATGCACAACGTCAGAGTGGGCGTGTCGCCTTCAAAATTGACAACATTGAAAATAAAACTAATAATTTTAACCAATCAGAAGACAGTAAATACACCAAATTTATTTATTAAGAAATAAAAAGCAGATAAATGTATAGAATAAGTAACAAATATATTTTCAGAAAAGAGGAACGAGATTATATTTCAATTTCAATTTTTATTTCGTTTTCATCATTATTGAATGTTTTTGGGAACTAAAATGCACTGTAATCTCACCAATTACATGCTTATTATTTCGATGGTTCAATTTTGGAAACAGATAATGTTTTGTCATCAAAATCTTCACAGAGGATCTCTCGCAGTGGGATATAATTACTTGCATTGTATATTATTACATACATGTGCAAGTTGGTGTAGGTGGACGTATGAATTATCATCACTCAAGAAAGAAGTTGCTAATTCATTACTGTTAGAACCATTTATAAGAAAGGGTTCAGACACCTGTACATGTAATATACAGTCATCTCCCCATTACGCCAGTTAATTTTCACAATCGTAGAAATGGAAGCCATTGTAGGGATGACGCGCTGCCAATTTTGCTCTTGAAAACCGATAAATTTATATGCATAGCACCATTAAGATCCTTATATGTCAGTTGTATTTTAAAAGACAAATGTATCTACTAGCTAATGAGCATCAGTTAATGATCTTGTTTGCATTGATTCAACTTAGAATTATTGTCTAATCGGTTGTCAGGTGGAATTTTTGAAAAATTCATAAATATTTAAAAAAATTCTAACTAAGTATTTCGTTGAAAGGCAGAATAGATTTTTTTTAGTGGTTGAAGACTATAAACCTTAGTTATCACACACAAAAAAATATTAATTTTCGAAGATATGCATTTTCATCATCCAACTTGAAAGACTGTCGTCAAGTACTTTTAGTAAAAAAAATAGCTATTCGAACACACCTACTCTGTTTTTATGATTCATTGGATAGGAATTTCACTTGACCCATATATTTCATCTTTTAGTACCGCGATTTTTCAGGTTATAAAGTCAACCTGTAGCTTTGATATATAAAAATGATAGAATCCGAAGCGAAATGATGTATCAAATTTTCTTGCTTTGTACGTTTTCAAGACAAAATATTCAACTCAAATACGCCCTAACATAAAAAGGTGCACTCGATTTTCTCTTTTCGATACAATTGTTACCCATTCTTTTGGGTCACATAATGGAAGGGCAGACACGAAAATTACTGAACTTATAGATTGATATGTTCTCCACCCGTGGTATTTTTTTCAAAAAAATCGGAGGTTATGCATTTTCTACATCCAACTTGATAGATACCCATGTCGTAGACTTGATATCTAATTGTTCTGCTAAACTATGTAATAGATAAATTGAAACCTTATGCAAATGGCGTTTTAAAAATAGAACACTTCTTAATTGAGAAGAAAAATTGTCATTTTATTTGTTTCTATTAACTTTTAATTTATTTTTTTTACTATAGTAAACATTACAGTAAGCATTTTTCGCCTTCTCTAACGAAGTGCTTCGATTCTTTTTTTCTATTTCAACCGGGTTTACGCCTGTATATATGTAAAGCCACAATGTTAATGAACCGTCATTAAGATTGCACTTATAATTGTACATGCTGTTATGTAGGGCCTCTGTCATGCATCCATTACCGCGTTAGAATGAAAGGTCTTTTGTATTCGACATAAATATGACAGTAAGGTCTCGCATACGAACTTGAAACGTGAGTCCACAAAGTCAACATGGAGCTTAATATGTTTAAATGACTGCACAAGTGGAATCAGATATCAAAGGTCTGTTGCAGGATTTAAGCTTGTGCATGTCTTAAGTTCACAGAGCAAATTTGACTAGAACAAAAGTTGTTGGTAAGATTCAAATTTCAAAGATTTCAATCTCAATAGATGTACAGCAAGGTTAAAACAGAGACTGGTGTTTCATCTCAGTATATCAATCTCAACTCTCTATCTCTACGCTGACTTTTTGTGTGGTTTTAAATCAACAATTACTGTATTTCAATAGTACTCAATCATATTATTGTAAACATTCAACATTGTTTGTCTGTTCAAATGTCTCTTGACTTACAAGGGTGATAAATGATAGCTTTTTGTTTAGTCTCTTTTAGTAGTCAAATAATTCCGAGCACAACGTCTTTACGAATAGATTCATCAATCGGAATGACCTAGTCCGATTCAGTACTATAATGGATCTTTGGTCAATGTCAAATAAGAAGATGTGACATGATTGCCAATGTGACAACTTTCAGTTTTTACCCAAGCAATGGTTTGAATGAAACATTCCAATTATATCATGAAACCCTTGTTCAAGGAAAACCTCCTCAAATTAACCCCGCTCACCCCGAGGTCGAAAACAAAGAAAAAACGGAAAAACACTGTTAGGTTAAAACAGACAAGCCAATGATAAGTAATTATAGATCATACAGTAGTGAACAGTAATTGAACTAACATGGTTAAATAAGAAACTAAAAATTGTAAGATAAGCATCTTCCTTTTGGTCACGTGGCGCTACGAGTGTTTCGGTACATTTGCATGCTTGGCTTTCTTTTTTGTGACTTTGAGCATTCTTGATGATGGTTAATCCATGCTTTGGACGCATAGAATGTAAAAAGTGTTAGTACCATTAAGTACTAGCATCGAGCACTAATAAAAAATATATGTGTTCAGGAATGATCAGCAGATTTATTTTATGAACATCTATGTTCTGTAGATAGTTCAGATAAACGTTTGATATGTTATGTTTTCGACATATTACAAATTTAGGCAAACTTTATGAAACCTATAATTTTTTATTTTTTATTTAGAAGTTTACATAGTATTGAGAATATGTTTTCCCAATGCATGTGATTGAGTATGTATGTATATTAAATTGATTTATGTGGGACATCTGTTTTTTTACATAAAAAAGTACAGATCAAATATGACAAAAATACCCAAGACATACATATATTATAGAAATAAAACCATTCGTGTTTTAAATGAATTCGATGTTCCATCGAACCTTGTGTTCTTATTTACAGTTGCACAACATTTTCGGGACCCCCAGTACCTCTAGTTTTGAACATTGAAGACTCCAGCTTCATCTTTCGAACAGTTATTGAATTGAAATAACTACAAGAAATATACAACTGCACCTATCTGTCGGAGTCACCAGGTATTCTACATATTTCACAGTAACTAGCTTCTGTTAAATAATTAGTTCTGGTAGAAAGAATTGTTATCTATAGGAATAAATGTCTGCTACGTTTCAAGTGGTCATAGTTTTGTTTCTATGGTATTTTTCTAAAGAGCAATAAAATCATAAAGGTTAAATAGAGGGTAATCCAATCAATACCTGTTGTAAAATAGCCGATAGAAACGATACAAAAAATACAAAAAATACAATGAAACATAACATTTTTTAATATGTCATACCACATATCTTTATTGTTACATTTTTATATGTCATATCAGATGAAAATTACACAAAATCTTTAAAATCTTTAATATACAAATTGAATGATTTCTGTTTTTTTTATGCCAAATGATATGTTAAATACAGGTACTTTAAATGTTTAATGACAATATTTAATTAGACTGTCAATTGCTGCACATTAACCTTTTTTTACAATCTTAGGTGTCTTGAAAGTTTATAATTGTACTTGTTTTCAATAGTTTCTTAATGTTGACTGTAAAAAAAATCTCCCAATAGCTTCATATATTTGCATAAAATCATGTGACATTTCTTGAGATTAGAATTATAGCTGATTCTCTAACTTTTATAACTTCTATGCATTTCTGAATTTTCTTCATCATTGAATTCCTAACATTAGAGCCTTCACATATAAAAAGAAAAAGACTTGGCAATACTGTTGATGATAATGAGACATTGTTCCACTAGATCAGAATGATGTAGTGTTAGCATTTACAGATCAGTGTACAAATCTTTTAGCAATGACCGGCAAATCATAACGAATTAAAAGCAAGCTATAAAAGGCCACCAGCATACTAAATATCAGATAATACAAACGGGAAAATTAACGACCTGATTTCGTGAAATAGAAATTAATAAACGTAAACCAAACATGATATACCCCACCAAACGACAACAAAGTAGTAAAATATAAAGGCTCCTGACTTGGAACATAGACATATACACACGAGTTATGTCGCGGGTTTGAACATGTTTGCAAGTGCCAACCCTCCCACTAACCTGTAGGACAACATAAGAACAAAGTTTAAAAATCAGTTGAAAATGCTGTACTGGCAAAGTATACAGTAAGCCATTTTGAAAAGAATTATGATACAAAGTATCAATATGAGAGTACTCGCAATACTTGAATTATATACGTATTGTGACAAACATTCGGCCCACATTGAAAGTTAGATTTTTAATTTATTTTTCGGTAAAACGCATGTATTCTTTCTCATATCAAAGAACGTGAGTAACATATAAATTTCATTACTAAACTTCAATAATATCTTTTTCATTGTAAATTCAGTATAATGATTTTAAATCATTCATGAATGGTTATTTTTATGAATGATTTTTTGTTCTAACTTATTATTAGTCCGTGTGTGATCTAAAGATATAACAAGTCAAAAGATTAAAGGTGCTGGATTACATAATAAAATAAATTGTATACGATAAATATTACAGTTATTGTGCCAAACGATAAATATAACAGTTATTGTGCCAAGCTAATTCATTCAAACTGTTTAATGTGTTATCTGGTTGTAGAAGGTAGATAGTTCATATGAAGAAAATGAGATACGAGATATATTGCAATGAAAAGTAAAACAACAAAAATATCGGTACAACAATGAAAACTCAATACAAAAATATCGGTACTACAATGAAAACTCAATACAAAAATATCGGTACTACAATGAAAACTCAATACAAAAAGAGGTGAACATCAGTATTTTCAATATTGCATTATATATTATCTTTATTTCTCAATAAGCCATTTACATTGGAATGGTACAGAAAACACATATCATAAATAACAAATCAACACATCAACATATTCAATTTATAAAAAGGCAACAGTAGTATACCGCTGTTCAAAATTCATAAATCGATATAGAAAAAACAAATCCGGGTTAAAAAACTAAAACTGAGGGAAACGTATCAAATATAAGAGAACTACGACACAACACAGACACAACACCGAAATATGTATATATGTTATTTCTGGTGATTTTTTTTATATTCTGTAATCGTAATATAAGTCCCATGTCATATTATTCCGTTTGGGTTAAAGATAATCACGGTTACAAGACGTTTGTTCAGAAAGAACAAGTTAAATTGCGAGCGTTTGTTCACTTATGATACCCCCGATATAAGTAATAGATGTAAGAACGAATCACACTATAAAACATGCTCACAGAAAGGTTCATACAGAAATAAGGGAAATCACAAAAAACTTGAACTCTGAGGAAAATTTAAAACGGAAAGTCCCTAATCAAATGACAAAATCAAAATGATAAAACACATCAAACGAATGGACAACAACTGTCATATTCCTGACTTTGTACAGGCATTTTCAAATGTAGAAAATGATGGATTGAATTTGGTTTTATAGCGCAAAACCTCTCACTTGTACGACAGTCGCATGAATTTCAGAACGCCTTGAATTGAAGTTCCTGAAATAATTTAATTTACTCTGTATTAATAGGTTGAATTCGGTCCTCATGCTGGTATTGTAAAAAATTACATCCCAGCTCCTTTGTTCTAACAGGGGTAATCTGAGCCGGATCACCCCTACCAGATTACCCCAGTTTGAGTTTCTTTGTTATGCATGCTTTCCTTTGTTCTGTAACATTTTGGCGGGAATGTCAAATCCACTATAAAACTTATAATTAAATATACAATTATACGGAAAAGACTATCTTTCAAAATTCACGTAGAATAATCCAGTGTATATGCTGGGACCTTTAACATATCAAGCCACGACACAACCACAACACCAGGAATACTGGATACAAACTGTCCGTAATTTAACATACTTAAAGGAAGCAAGATATTTTTATAAGTGGGGCGAGTTGGCAGACCTTTATTCAGTGGGGTTTAAACCCTTTTCGTTAATAAGTAGGTTGTCAATGATTGTTCAGTTTGATTTAACACTTTTTCAAAAATGGGGCGAGTCGGTAAACAAGAGTGGGGCGATTTTTTTCATAAAGTGGCGATATAGATTGGGCCAATTGGCCAGTGGGGCGAGTTAACATTGTTTGATATCTACTCATCGTGTTCGGGGGGTCAAAAAAGGGTATTAATCCTATAGTGATGTTTAAGTGTATTTTAATGGTTGCGTGGCGTTCTAAACTAGATTTTAGGAATTGTAAATGGTTTTTCGTCTAATCTAAAACAGCTGGGATGTAAAATAGTTATCCCACTCGGACTTGGTGTGTCATCGTGGGATAACTATTAAATATTGCCATAATTTGAATGGCTTCTAATTGTATCATGCACAGTAGCAAATATTTTATATAAAATATATGTCTATTTAAATGATCAACGAACAGGATTTTACAAAGTGAGTGATGATCAGTGACTGGCGGTAAAATCTTTCTGTATGTTAATAAACAAGGCATGTCGGGAGAACTAAGAAGCTTTGGATTACAAAAGGTCATCTCGACATATCACTGCACTATTCTAAGTAATTTTATTTCTAACAATAAGAGCTTAAACCATGTCTAAAGGAAAATATTTGGCAAATACTTTTAATGCGACTATTTACTGATCATCAATATACTTATAACTGATTAAATTTATAATTTTAAACTATTGTGATACTATCAAATGTGGTATAAATCCGACTTATTCTCGTTGTTATCTCTAGCATGGATCAGGGTTTATACTTTAAGATATTTTGGGTATACGATATTGGGGTTGCTCTTTGTTGTTGTACGGTGACCCATACAGGCATTTGATCACACCCATGCCATTTGGACTTGTGAACTGTCACATGAAATCACACAACATCTTCTTACATGTATGTATACATATTTAGTCCTGAATCTCCCTGACTTGAGACAAAAGGCAAAACATTATAGCAGAAATGACCACAGGTGTGTAATAACATAAGTTAAAGCTAACGAATCTTGAGCACATCCTGCTGTAAGGCAGGAGCAATTGCTAACACGTTTGCGTAATCCAACATAAATTATTGCAATTGCAATAGCAAACGCAGACACAGTTGCAAAAACACTCGTTTTATATAGAAAGTGGGATTACATATATTATTGTACTTGAGGTACCGGTATTTTATAATAGAGTGTGTTGAGATGATATCAAGTATGGTATTAAAATCGTAACATCTCCATACATTAAAGTCCTTCTATGTTTTATTTCCTTGGCTTTGACTTTTATGACATGTTTTAGTTACGTAAGTGCAGACATCAAAGGGGATTTATTATTTCTGATTTAGAATTATATGCTGTACTATCTATAAGCAGAAACAGATTTAGATACGTATCTCAGAATTAATATTCAGTTCGAGTAAACACGTTTAAACCTAATGTCTTGACTGATATAGATTTAACATATGTTCTCAAGTTATAGCGTTTGGCGTTTTACACACAGAAAGCAGATAAAAGTTTAACCTACAAGAATGATATTCTTTGGTGGAAATAACGTAAATATTTTCTGTTGATCTGACGACTACATGCTCTCTGAACTTCGATCTATAATCATATCCTTCTTAGGGATTAAAGGAGAAACGCTTTTACGGGGACTCGCAATGTACTTTAATAAAACGTTTGGTTCTCAATATTTTTGCTTTTATCTTTGCTTTTTAATATTTCAATTTCATCTTGATTACATGGCCGCATATGCATAAGGACATCAATGGATAAACTTGAGTTAATTTGAAAATAATGGGCTAAAAAATACACAAGTAAGATGAAGGCAAAAAACAAATTGCGAGAAAAAAAAAAACACGGAAAACTGCAGATTGAACAAAACAAGCACATATATTTGACTTCCAAAAATTCGAATTTGTTTTCTACTCTTTTTTTAAATCAATATATATGGAACGCCTCAGCTGCCTTATGATAACAATAACTTTATCATTAAGGGTAGAGATATATCATGAAGAAAATGTTCTATGCTATAGCGGCATTTGACTATAATACTCTGTCAATTTGCTATATCACTAAGGTAAATTTATATACTATAACGGCATTTGACTATAATACTCTGTCAATTTGCTATATCACTAAGGTAAATTTATATACTATAACGGCATTTGACTATAATACTCTGTCAATTTGCTATATCACTAAGGTAAATTTATATACTATAACGGCATTTGACTATAATACTCTGTCAATTCGCAAAGGATCAGATATGAAGTGTTGATACAGTGCAGTATTGTAACTGCGTTTTTGGTAACGAAACTTCTTACGAGACTTTACTTTTCTATGACAGAAGCACGAACAGAAACAAAAGGCCGAAATCAACTTTTTCTGTCTTAGAACCCAGTTAAGATAGAGTTATAGCATTATAAATTAAAATTTATAGCATGATTGCCAATGATATACACAGCTATAATTAATCAGATACGACCTTCAACATTGAGCAAAATCACACATACAGCAAGCTATAAAAGGCCCTGATATAACTGAAAAACAGTTCAAATCAGGTTTGTTCACAAAATTATATTTAAAAAAACAATAATATTAATGTGTCTTGTGTTGTAAAGCAATGAAATGCTATCGAGTTCGACTTATACAGTAAAATTGAGAATAGAAATGGAGAATGTGTAAAAGAGGACAACAACCCGACCAAAGATCAGAAAACATACGAAGGCCAACAATGGGTCTTCAACACATCGAAAAACTCCCGCACCCGTAGGCTTGATTTATCTGACCCTAAAACAATATGTGTGCAGATCGAGGATTTGACGACATAAGCCAATCACTTGAAAGAAAAAGACAGTTAACAAATCAGTACCAGTTTATAAAAACACAAAACCTATGCCTTTCAAAAGTTTCAAAACTGAACAAGCGTTACAAATACATCGGTTGTTTATTACGAAGACATTTTAAATTGAAAAAAAGAAAAGAAAAGAAACCTGGCAAATTGAGGCTATAATTGGCGATTTATTTTTGTTTATCTTATTCTAAGAAAAAGGTGTTTATTGAATAACATTTGTCGTCGTATCAAGCGTTGTAATTAGTTTATGAATACATCCACTCTCGTCATTATAAATATTGGATTAAGTTTTTTGCCATCACCGTCTCAGCAGTGTATAGAGATAAAATCATACAAATAGCTTGCTGATTGTTTATATTTTGTCTCAAGGAGTACAGAGTTAATTGGTGTTTCTAGAAGCTGTCTCCATTAATTAATACTTATAACATATGCATCTTTTGTATATAAATCATCTATATATACATATAACATATGCTTAATTGTTGCTGCAAGACATCATTGCAAGGGCACATTACTATGTAAATAATCAGTCAGATTTTATACAGTTTGCCAATTGACATGCATTTATAACGTGTAAAAACGTGTAATGTGCATTCATTGCATGTAATACAATGATAGCAATGACTTGACCTGACGTAGCAATTATAAAAATTATTTCATAAAACTTTTTTTATACTAGATACATAGATTTTTCAAAATATATGTAGCTTGCATGTTGAATATTAATTCACTACATTCTTTAAAATAAGACATAAAGCCTATACTATTTACACATTATGGGATTGATTTCGTGGTAGTTATGTTAAAATTTTTGTTTCCATATGCCTATCAATACATACTTCATTGCCATGCAATTATACCACATCTTTTTTTTATATATTGTCATCTATTTTTTCACCATGAGTAACACGATGTGTGCTAAAATTTTGAGCAGGTTCTGTTTAACCACCTGACACAACTGAGATCACTCTGGTTTTATTTAAGAGTTCGTGTTTCATAGACTTAAGTTTTGTAATTGGAGTTTTTTAACTTTCGTAGTTCTGGTTTTTTTTTGCCCTCTTTTTAATTTCAATTTCTTTTCGACTAATGAGTTTCAGCCTTACTTAAGCTATATTCCGTCTCTTTTGTTGTCAATACTAATGCACATAGATTCTCCGTTGATGAAGTTATTAAGACATTATGGTTCCAACTCCCACATGCAAAGTTGACCATATTGGATATTTCTATGTTTTTTTCTGTCCCTTTTGGTCACAGAGCTACACGTGTATTTAAGTATGTATACATCCGGGGATTTCAGATACTTTCAAATGAGATGGAGAACAGAAAAGGAAAAGCTTTTGTTCTGGTGTTTGATGTTATTTACTTGTTTGTTGTTGTAAATAAAGATACAAGTTTAAGTCAGTTAAATTTAAATATAGTCTCGTTCATATATAATGTTGAATATAAACGTTAATTCAGGACCAATTTTACATTTTTTATGATGTGTATTGATAAAAAGAGGACAATTTTAAGTTCAAGAACTGTTTACCAATGTTGGTTATTTGGATGATAGACTGCAAAACTATATCATAAATTAAGTCGTGCTCTATTAAATACACTCGCCATCATTTTGAAAGCTTTAAAATAAATGGATTTTTTGGTATCTGATTTTAATCTAATGCAAAGACGCCAAGAGGGGAATCTTTTTTTAACAAATATTTTCTAATTTTAAATTAAAAACAAAAATGCTACTGAGTTTGTCTGTGAACGTACTGTGATACTTGTCAAGGTAGGTATGATTTGATTGCTTTGAAGCTTGAAGTTTTAATTGATATCCGGCTGGAATTACATCAGGATATTTTTCACCAATTTTCAATTACATCGTTGCATTTATAAAAACCCTCAACAAATCTAAAAAGATCTAATACTGATAAGATAAGAACGTTTCAGCAAGTTGAAGTAGCGGATAAGATAATATTTATAATTGATCGATGAACTTGAATTTGATTTAACGTATGTCTTGTCTTGTCTTTTAACCACCATTGCAAACCGCGAAGAAAGTAAAGGCGAAATTATAGATGAAAGAAGTTAGATCATTTGTATATTTCGGAGTTTAGTATGACGTCTATTATCACTGAACTGGTACCCCTTTTTTTTAGGGACCAGTTGGAGCATGCCTCCGGCTGCGGGATTTCCCCGCTGTAGTGAAGACCCAGTGGGTGCCTTCGGCTTTTGCTCTATGGCCGGGTATCTTTAACATCCCCATTTACATTCTCAATTTTATTTAGAAAACAAAACATATAGGATATTAAAGGGATATAACGTACACGAAACTGCATATAATTTTTCACCAAACATTACCGTGTTGTATGTTTTGTTATATATCGAATTCTACATACGTTATAATTACATAATTTCAGTTAATATGATTTAGTAGCAGACAAATGTTTATTTAAACATCTGTGATTAATTTATTGAAGTGTCACCTTTTTTTTTTATTAATGTTACGACTTTTTTTATAAATTAATCAGTGATGTTAATGGTTTTATACAGTTGTAGAAAAAAAGGTACCTCGAATTGGAGCTCTACTAACAGTGCAGTGGGTCATATTTGAAGGACTCAGAGTTTATATTAAAGGCATGAGAAAGATGATCAATGTTTACAAAAACTTCGAGAGAAACTAAGAACGCCATTATGGCATAGCAAATACTAATGATATCATATAGAGACCCACAAAACACTATGTACACATAGTAAGCTACATATTGAACAACACGATACCCACCTAAACCTGGGGTTGATCTAAGTTTTAGTTTAGTTTAGTTTAAACATATTTATTTATAGTGGATTGGGAAACAAGTTTTTCAACTTATATTAATCCCTTTCCACTTTGCGGGTGCGAGTGCTGCCTTGTAGCGGCATTAGTCTGCTCTTTTTCGAAATCTACAAGGGTGTCTTTAACGTGCAAGAGATATGGCTCTCTCTTAACACGGGTCAGCCATTTATCGTCCCCTTTCGACGGACTATCATCGTTACCTCGATGTCAAGGGAGAGCCGAAAATTCAGTTCCTGAAATTTTCATCCCAGACAGGAATCGAACCAGGAACCTTTGTGTTAGTAGTCCGATGCACCAACCACTACACCACGGCTCTCTAAGGTACTCAATTGACCAATACAGACACTATTGGTAATATTTGCATAACCAATTCAATTCAGAAAATATATTATATTGTTGTTTGCTCAATATCTAGTATTGATATGTTCGTGCATATATGAGGAAAAGAACAAATGAATAACGGATGTAAAAGGTAGATGTATGCAACTGACCATCCAAGAACTTATCGAAAAGCTGTTTCAATGCCCCCATTTTTTCACGAGGAGGTGGTGGATTTAAAGTCCCCGATTCTGACAGGACGTTGATATGTTTAACTACATCCAGCATATTAAAGGACCCCATACCCTTCCGTCCACACATTACTACAAAGGAAAGCTGATCATTTCCTCCTCAGTTAAGTACTAGCCCGAGTGTTCCAGAAGTACTAGCCCGAGTGTTCCAGAAGTACTAGTGTTCCAGAAGTACTAGCCCGAGTGTTCCAGAAGTACTAGCCGAAGTACTAGCCCGAGTGTTCCAGAAGTACTAGCCCGAGTGTTCCAGAAGTACTAGCCCGAGTGTTCCAGAACCATTGATATATTCAAATTGAGTAACTTTTTTGTAAGATTGTATGGAATAAAGACAACAACATAATGACACATACAATCAAAAGCAGTTTGACTGAATATGAAAGTAAATGGAATAAAACCATTAAACACACACAACAATTAAAATTGTGAAGAGAAAACAGGTGCGAGTTTGTTTTCAGCCAATATACCCTACTTAAAGCAATAGTACGACATAGACATACTAAAACCATGAGAAGTTAGCTGCCACAAAAATGATGAGAATAAATAGATTCGTTACTCTGGCGACCTATCATCATGATGTTTCACATTGATACTGCATCATCAATTACTGGACATATGTTATATGCGAGTGTTTAATGCATCGCTGATTGCAGAAACCTTAAATGAAATATCTGGCAAATTAATCCTATTCTAAAAGAGCAAACGTTTGTGAATTTTCTTTTAACTGTAATGATTTACAAATTAAAGTACTAGTTAAAGTAAAGTTTTAAAAAATACTAATTTAGTGAAATCGAGATGTCTCTGTATTTTGTAATGATTTCTTTTATAGGAAATATTTTTTTGTTCTTTATATATATATATATATCTATAATTTTATTTATAGTGCAACCTATGTAAAATTTTCACATACATTTATACAAAGTCAATCAGCCAGCCTTCAAAGACTTACGAAGCATTGTCAATTAATTTCTATAATTAGCGCTTTAATTATATTTTTAAACAAGATTATTTATAAGTCATGATGAGAAAATAACTGAGCTCTGAAATATTTGCAACTGAACATTCAGCAAACAACAGCCAATCCCTCTATTTAATTCATCATCAGAATATTTTTTTTATCATTCACCAGGTTACAGTATTCGGGTCTGTTTATCATAAACCCAGTAAATCGGTTACAATCTTCGGGTCAAAAATATCTATGTAATCGTTTCACCTAACACGTTGAACTACAATGATGTCGTTTAAATGAATATTTTATGAAGTATTTATTAAGATTATGAACTGTTATAAACTCTAATCCTCAATCTTGTCACATACTTACTGAAGTATTGAAGATACATCTAACAATGGCAAGCTTTGTATAGAATATCTTTATATGTTAAGTAGATGGTTCTCAAGGAAAAAGGTCAAAGCCCTCTTAACCTTTGAAGTTACGTGTATAGTAAAGGGTGTGTATGATGCTAACTGAGGTCATTGTATATTCGACAAACTTATATATGTCCATGAACTTACTAAAGGCGGGTACAGGGGACCCTGCCCCTTCCTTTTTCGTGAGAAAAAAATGGGTTATATAGATCACTGTAACGTGACTGTAGCGGCCCCCTTAGGTCAGTCAGCGGGGTCGGGTCCCCTTTTAAAAAGTTTTGGATTTGCCACTGACTAGACTTGCTTAGATTTATTGAAAGTTAAAATACTACATTATTTAAATTGTAACTGAATAAATGCTTTCAATTTTTGCAACTTATATATGCAATATGGAACATGTAAATTTGTTTGGTATCCATCAGAGCCTTTACCCTAGCTTATATATCCAAATAGTCTACATAATGATTTTGTCGAGGTTTTAACGTTGCACTCGACTTAAAATTCAGTCTGAAGTATAACGTTCAAGTACTACATCCAGGTCATGCCGTTTGGTTTATAAGCACACCATTATTCGTGATTTTAGGATTATTATTTGTAGTGTAAAGGACACTGTTAAAACTAAGATATTTTCAAGTTGTGGTCGCTTTTTTTCTATGAGTTTTTAACTGTTAATTCATTATTTCTTATCCGCTTGTTTAAAACGAAAATAGCAATGCAAATAATGAAATACTCTGCTGTCCTAAAATTTAAAAAAAATTTGAAATGTCAACTATGTATTGCTTATGTTTTCTCAGTGTTGAAATCACGTGAAAAAATAGTGAGTTCATTGAGGGCATGTCTTTGTAACTAGTCGATCTGGCAGGCGTATTTTTATTCTTAATTTATAATACCCATACACATATATCTATACAAGACGATATGATGGATATCTTTTTCCTGAACACTCGCTTTTTTATTACTATTAATAAAATCATTGAAAGCTGAACCTGGACTTATTTGCTTATTGTACGTGGATTATGTGTTTTCCAAATCGACGGGGTAGTTAATTTCTCTTTTATCTGTACATCTAAAAAAAAAATGACTCGGTGAAAGTCTACACAGAAGCAAAGGTTCGACTTATGACTACGAACTATGTACTGATAGTCACCAATCTGAGTTTCTCACCTGAGGGTATCCGTGCTGGAAGCTCTCTTAGTCCCTGACATACCACGGATCTTCCAGTCTCGTCCTGTTCCGTATTTTGCCACGACTGATCTACATTCCAGGAATCAAATAGCCCTCTAGCAGACCTTTGATTTAGGTCCATGCACCGGCAATGTAAAGGACAGGCCTCCAGATGAGCACTATGATCTCGGACATACCGTCTCGGGTAGGTATTATATTGGAATGATCCGTGTAAAAGTAAAGCAAGAAATAGTAACTGTAGCAACACAGATTTCATATTTACGGCAAATGCACATCCAACAAATAATTAAAGATTTTTAGTTTTTCCAATTTGATTAAAACACAAGAAGTTATATCACTATACATCCCTAGAATAAGAACAGTAAAATTGATTCGCCTTCATTAGAATTATCACAGTAGAACACGCGCAGTACTTATCCTCAGTTACATCTAAAGCGTACATTATTTTTTCTCGATAATAAGTGTCGGGAATATGTATAATAACATAAATATTATAATATCAAGCTTTTCTGTCAATCATGGCGGGAAATCACGCCCACAATTTTCTCTTCATCTGTAAGTGTCTGTTTCACATAGCGGTAATGTAATTTACATGGAATGTTATTGGTTTTCTAACAATACAATTATAAAACACGTAAAATTATATGCTTTATACCAGTAATAATGAGAAAAGCTACAAAGAACTTACAGAGATTTATGACACGACAACTGGTATCATTCTTTGTATATATTTCAATCAATTTTAAAAGTTTACGAGACATTTACACTTGTTAGTATCGTATAAGATGTAATTGGGAGGAAATTAAGACGGTTGAAAACACTCAATTAAGTTGTTATTGAACATACATTTGTAAGTCATGATGAAGTGATAAATTGAATTCTAATGGAGTCTTTACACATATTTGATCGCAGTTTAATGAAAGTAAGAATGCAAAAATAAAAGTTCCAAGTTTTGAACGACTTTAAACATTACATTTTGAAGACAGATAAATATAAATATGAATCCACCATGATATCAGTCGAATTATAAAGTTTTATAAAACAGTTTGAGATGCAGATGTCTTCCTTAGCAGTATATCGCTGGTAACGTAAAACGTAAGTGAACAAAATATAGAGGGATACATAGTCGTTAAAAAATAGTAATTGGTAATGCAACATCTAATTCTGCTGATTTATAAGTGGTTTGTTCTGTACATTTTATGTATATTTTCAGAACGAGGCCCAATTATGTAAGATATATGCAAAAAATATTCTGCAAACTAGCTATAGCGCAGAAGCTCGAATTATCGCCTTGGATCCGACATTACCATGATTACGTTATAAAACCATACATATAAATTAAATGTTTTAGATCTAAACTTCGAGACGAAAAAAATTAAGGCAAAGCAATACTCAATGTTATGCTCGTGTCTGTAGTGAAGTGCTGGATTTCAATGAAGGTTTCTTATCTAATACTGGGCAGCGTTCAATATCGTAGTAGTTAGTATAGGCTCATCTATGTAGAACGTGTTTTGAACATGGAAGCCTATCAAAATGACGCCATGATGAATAACCTTTGCGATGCCATTTTGGATTTTCTAAATAGAATAAATGATTGAAAGCTATTTAGATCTATTGTGTGGCTAAAGAACAGCTAGGCGAATTGTAGGGTTCTGTTGTCAAAATTTACGTAGCCGAATGCAGCAGGTATGATTTTGAACGCACTTCAGGATAAAATATATGGTCAAAGATTGCGTTACCACAGGTTTCTTACTAGTAGTACTTGAAATCTTCACTACGTTTTCCCTTGACACAATGATTTTGTTTGCAAGTTTGGATGTACCTGTAAAAGATTTATTACAAACGGGAAAGCACATTTTGTGATTTACGATGATGTTGTTTACCGAGCCTGTAAATTAAGATATGATCCCACTAAAATTATCGTGTTGTTCAATTAACCTTTTCTAAAGGTTACCAATTCAACTTTGTTTTCTGTAAAAAAAAACTGCATTTGTAAATATTACATGTAGTTATATGCATATATTAAGTACATTCAAGGTCTTACAGTCTGTAATTACCTATATTTTTGGCATTGTACAAAGACATGTTTTTCTTTGTCTGTTTATGCCGTCATTACGCTAAATCTATTTAATATTGGATGTGTACTATTTAATTTTTCATAACTGTCTATTAGATGTAATTGGCTTTTAAGTAGCTTTCAGTGACTGCAAATTTTCTCAGACCTATAATTTGTATTTTTGTTATGCTTTTTATGTATTTTGTACTTTTATGATTAGGTAAGCCCCTTTCAGTTGATTTGTATAGTTTATTCTTACATTGTATTGTTACATGTACACCACTATTCACAGTTAGGGGAGTGTTTTTCGCCAACAAAAGAATTGTATATGTCCGTCTGTAGTCAGGAGCTTGTAATATAGTGGATGTGTTGTACATAAATTATGCCGTTTTTTATTTTTATGTTTGAAATGATTCTTGTCATTTCGGGTTCTTTTATCGCTTACTAGGCAGTATTTGGGTTGCTTATTGTTGAGGCCGTACATTGAACTTTAGTTGGCACTTTTATGTCATTCGGTCTCTGGTGGAGATCTAGAATTGTCTCATTGGCAATTATACCACAATTTTTTTTATCAACATTGCTTGTAATTGGACTGCCTTTCTACAAACACTTTCTTATTCCCTTTGTAGAAAAGCTTTGTCACTTTAAAGCACTCGTAAACAAATTCAAACGACTGATTCATTACAAAAAACAAAAATAGAAGTACCCAAGGGTCATCCAAACTCACAGCAAGAAAGTCACTAACGCATGATGGAAAACACTAAATGCAGAAAATGGTGGATTAAACCTGTTTTTTTTTCATCTAGCTTAACCTCTCATTTGTGTGACAGTCGTCTTAAATTACATTACACTGACAACGATACATGTGAACAAAACAAACAGACACAATAGGTAAGACTGTCACAAATAGGGGTACAACAAAACTTATGTACAACAGCAACAGGATACCCACCAAAAACTGGTGTTGATCTCAGGTGTTTCAGACGGATACGCAGATCCTTCTCCAAATGTGGCACCCGTCTTGTTGCGCGAAGCCCGAAAGTCAGTCGCAATCTGTTTTTTTTACGACCAGGGATTAAAACGAATAAGAAGTACTATAATAGTTTTTGATTTAAATTTTCGAGAAAAGCATTGATCATTGCATCGTTCCTGGTCTCTTCACAGATGTGTGAATGGGGTTGCTTTGTCTATTTAAAGCACTCGTAAACAAATTCAAACGATTGAATCAATCAAAAAGAAACGGAAGATGACAAGGGGTCATTCAAACTCGCAGTCAAGAAGACACTGACGCATGATGGAAAACGCAAAACGACAAACTTGTCAATAAAACATAACAAAGAACATTAAATACGAGACAACACGAACCAGTCTCAAAACCGACGGTTACTGCAGGTGAGGTAAAAAATATAATGTGCTCTTTTGATTTCTATTGTTCATTACATTTTGTTGAGTGAGATCAAAATATAATGTTTCCTTTTGATTTTCATTGTTCGTTGTGTTGAGCATGTTGAGTGAGATCACAATGTAATGTGTTCTTTTGGATTTCTAATGTTCATTTTGTGAGATTTAAAAATGAAGTGCTGTTTAGGTTTCTATTATTATTCTAAAAACAGTTGTTGGCATGACACGGGTTATGTTCTTCTCATATATGTTATGATGGTATGATACTAAACCCCTAACGGGAAGGATTGTGCCTGTTGTACATATGATGAAATCATAATCTTTCAGTCAGTTTAATTGAAGTCTGGAGCTGGCATGTCAGTTAACTGCTAGTAGTCTGTTGTTATTTATGTATTATTGTCATTTTGTTTATTTTCTTTGGTTACATCTTCTGACATCAGACTCGGACTTCTCTTGAACTGAATTTTAATGTACGTATTGTTATGCGTTTACTTTTCTACATTGGTTAGAGGTATAGGGGGAGGGGGGAGATCTCACAAACATGTTTAACCCCGCCGCATTTTTGCGCCTGTCCCAAGTCAGGAGCCTCTGGCCTTTGTTAGTCTTGTATTATTTTAATTTTAGTTTCTTGTGTACAATTTGGAAATTAGTATGGCGTTCATTATCACTGAACTAGTATATATTTGTTTAGGGGCCAGCTGAAGGACGCCTCCGGGTGCGGGAATTTCTCGCTACATTGAAGACCTGTTGGTGACCTTCTGCTGTTGTTTTTTATTTGGTCGGGTTGTTGTCTCTTTGACACATTCCCCATTTCCATTCTCAATTTTATTCTATTGTCCACTATGGTGAGTGACATCAAAATAAGATTTTTATTGTTGAACAACTGTTGAAAACCCCCGACTCTGTGTCACCTTTAATCTACACCCTTCTCTTTGCGTTGAAAATAAAAAGGAAGTGCGCTAGTTTTTACAAGACTGAAGTTACAGATAAAACTAATTAAACACTAATATTTAAAAAAAAAGATTAAAAAAAACCTGGCTAAAGACTTAATCAAATACATTAGAATTTCACAGCGTAAAATTTCTCCATATGCTAGTTTTGTGCGTTTACGGTAATACGATATCTACCTTATCACAGGTTTTCTCTTTTGATTGGTGAATTCCATTTTCATTATTATGCCAAATTAACAAAATGTCTGTTCTCAACAGAGTTTTTGTGAGAACAAAATTTGTTGTTTATCCAATTTGTATTATTGAGAATGCTGACTGGTATTCATTATAAACATACATTTCAGGGCCATTTTGTACATACACCGTGTCATTGGTCTGTAGTCGTTCTGTAACAATGGCGGTAAATGTTATCACATACGATTGTTGATGCCTGTATGCCATAGCTACTCTTTGATTATTCTTGTAAACACAATAATATCCAGCAGCATTTGCATGCGTAGCCACATAAACAGATATAAGATATAATCCAGGTTTCTCGCATGTGAATATCCCTTCATTTCTGATAGACGTTAGGTTGTGAATTCCATGTGAAGTATGAACTTGTTTAAATGGAATAACCGCTGAAGTTGCTACTGTTCCACCAGATGTACTAGTCGATAATACAACTGAAAAAAATGTTATGTTGTAAAGTAAAACATAAGCTACGACTAATACACATTGTAGGATGTTCGATAAAAGTTATAAAAGAAGATGTTGGGCATAAGTTAATAAGATAACCCAACAACAAAAATTATCCAAATAAAATTGAGGGCAGCACATGTAGCCTTAGCAATAAACAAGTGTCTATACAATACAACGATCTAAATCATTCCGAGTCTTAAAAGGTGTATGGTATATAATTGGAGAAAGTAAGGAACAATTCTGATTATACCAATGCTCTGAAGGAATTAACTGTCAATCTTATATATGTAGGACTCTAAAGTGCGATGGTACTCTAAAGTGCGATGGGCACGCTAAAGTGCGATGGTGTCCGCTAAAGTACGATGGTGTCTCACGCTAAAGTGCGATGGTTGTTTGTTTGCTAAAGTACGATGGCATATCACGCTAAATTGCGATGGACCAATAGGTTCGAGGGCTTTATAAAACGCGTTAAAGAACACTTAATGTAAAAGTAGTCCTTTTGTATAACCTAGTATTATAAGGTATACCATATGTGAAAGGCATTTTAATTTAACCGTAGTCTTAAGTGAATGATTCTAAAAGACCGACCACGTAATAATTGCTAAAAAGTCATTTGGGTGTCACAGAATACTATATGTCTTGTAAATGAATTTCTGACAATTCGGGCGTATTAAATATTGTGATAATTTGTGTAGCTTAACGTTCACTCGTTGTAGTCTATCACTAATGGGAACAACACCCCTATCAATCGTCCTTTTTACATTACAGATACAATATTCGATAATTGTCGGAATATGTAACATTTATTTGTTTAATTTAAATGAGAGAGAAAAGCGATGTTTGCCGAGCTTAATTTTCTCCTTTTTTTTGTAGCGACTATACATCCATGTTATATTTTCCTGCAATGTACAACTAACGTTTCAGCCGACAATTAATAATTTACGCAATATCTTCCAGCGTGTTCATTTTTAGTTTGTATAAACGACTGTTAACGTCATAATCCATCTACGTTTCGTACGTCTATAGATACTTTCGCAGACCATCGGACTTTAGCGTATGGAGGAATCGCACTTTAGCGTAGACCATCGCACTTTAGCGTGACCATCGTACTTTAGCGTCCCCATCGCACTTTAGAGTCCTACATATGTATATATACACAGATATTAACAACTATAGGTCACCGTAGGTTATCAAAGTTGGTCTACATGGTGGGCATTTTCAGATATCGAAGCAACAACAAACATTGGAAACTAAAGTAGGTAATCCAAAATGAAACTTTTTTGTTTATTATACCTGCAGAAAAATTATCAATACGTTGATCCACCCCAATCTATGTTCAATTTGCTTTGGGTCGTATATTCATATGAATGAGAACAGATGCATGTATTTGGTCGGTTGACGAAATCATTCGAAGCAAAATTTAACAATAAAAAACAAACTGTAAAACTTGCAGCATTATACTTAAACAAGTTTTCGACAATAGTGTTTGGCTTTGCGTTTGAAAAGTATTGAGAAATCTTTTTTCGGACTCTGTTTTCGGTAATACCCATTTGGCCTGTCTCGATACTTGTACATCCCGTTAATGTCTTTATTTGCTGGTGTGTTTTGGCGCGTCTGGCGTAAGTGTAATATTTTAGTCCTGGTATCTATAATGAGTTTATTTACAACTACTGGGTCGATGCCACTACTGGTGGAGATTTGTAATGATGGCTATATTCCTATATAAAACAAGGTTCAATCCATCATTTTCTACATTTGAGAATGCCTGTACCAAGTCGGGAATATGGCAGTTGTTATCCATTCGTTTGATGTGTTTTGTCGTTTGATTTTGACATTTGATTATGGACTTTCCGTTTGGAATTTTCCTCTGAGTTCAGTATTTTTCTTATTTTACCTTTCTTATACCTTTATAGCCTCCCTATTTGTGAAACCGAAAAAAATCAACATGAAAAGCGAGTCTCACTTCGTAAGTAGACATAATCGAAGAGTTACCATAACTAGTAAATTATCAAAAAAAAAACGAAAAACATGTTAACATTAAACAACCACTGACAAGGTCCCTAACGTTGGACATCACATCAGTTCTTACATGAAATATAAAAAAAAAATCATTTTAAAAACTGAAAGCATATCCAGTTTATACTACCTCAATAATCAGTTATGAAAACACGTTTGCATTACTTTAAAAGTATACATTTTTTTATTAAACCGTTATGAGGTTTCATTCCAAAGTTGAAGGTCGATTTACGAACCGGAAATGGGATACACAATCGAGCGTCGATTTAGAAACTTACATGAACATGACATCATATCTGATGCTAATGTGAGGAACGGATGTAGATAAGAGGTCGGACGTCGATTGGAGTCTAACATATATAAGAGTTAATGTTTGTTTGACTAAAGCTTAAAATCAAAACAATTACATTTGCTGACTTGATAAGTGAGCTTCACAATCTAAACTTATAGATGTTATTTCAATTTCCAACTATTTTATTAAAGAATATTTTAGTTGACAAAGTTGGACAAAACAAATTATTAGACTTGTCATACTAAAAGTCTGAGCAAATTGCAAAATCCTTTTCAGGAATTTAATCTAATGTTCCTTCATAATAGCTTAAAATGTACCTCTATTTGTAATTCTGTCTAATTTTGACAATGTGTCATTCAAACCAAACTGTAAGTGCTGTACGATATTCATCATTTCCTTTTTAACTGCTGTAATACTTTGACTGATTGTATTATTGATATTGCTCTCGAGGTTATGCGTTTCATTTTTCATAAACACTTCCAATGATTTTAATTGATGATTTGTAGCTTCAGTTTTATTCACTAAGACTAAGACATCCTGCTTCCTACTATTGATATCGCTTACGACCGTATTAAGTCTGCCATTTGATTTTTGTAGGCAATGCCATATTATCGGTTGCCTTTATCCTATTCAAAAGACCAATTATAACTTGCGATCTGGCGTTGGCACTGGACATTATTGTTTGCATAGATTGTTCCGTGTTTTGCACTTTAATTTCTAAATGATTGGTCTTATTGTCTAAATTGAAAACAGTCTGTAAATCTGCCACACCCTTCAGCTGCTTTAAGCCATCCATGTCATGTTGAAGACGTCCTGTGGTATTCTCTGTGGTTGCTAGACGTTTATCGAGTTGTGCACATTGTAATTGTAAAGCATTGAAATCCTTTCGAAGAAAGTCTAGTTCATCTTGCAATCGGTTTGTATGGTTATTTAGTTGGTCGGTTAGGTCTGGACCTTTACAATTACAATTACCTACACTGTCCACTTTAATGGTCAATTCCTGTTGAAGCCGCTGTACAAAGGTTTCTAGCTGTTCACGCGATTTTCGTTCTTCAACAAGTAAATTTAGAAACATTGTGAAATGCGTATCTGACATGCTGCTTCCTGCTTGGGGACACTTTGTACTACTATCCAGTAAAAATCCATTGATAGACACAATACGTAAGATAAATAATACAAGTATTGGTGAAAACATCATTCTTTTACATACAATAAGAGGATGTGGTATGCTACACAATGAGACAACTCTACAACACAGACCAAAGGACGTATAAGTTTATTATTTAATGATTAAATCAACTGTTAAGATTATTGTACTACCTGTAGAACCATGTCAACACAAGAATGCAATACTTTATCTGTTTAAACTTGTCATATCTAAATATATGCTCACCTTAATTTTTTTATAAATAAATAGGTATATATTTGGATATGCTGTAATGTATTGAAGTGTTGCCAAATAATATTTACTCAAGATATGATTTTTTTATTCACTGTACTAGTTTTTCCTTTCCTATTTCTGTAGCCTGTCTTATTTTAAGATGAAAATTCCCAATTCAAAAGACAAAATCAAAAGCTAAAACACATCAAACGAATGGATAACACATGTCGTATTCCCGACTTATTATTAAACAAAATAACAACAGAGATAAAGATAACGTTATTGATTTTTTATTGTTCTTTTCATTATCACCTTTGGTAAATAAGGGTTCTCATGTTTTCAAATTTCCATAGGAAACCATAGTTTGTTCATAACAAAAAAATTATTCATTATTTGTGTTTTATCTTGATTAAGTCCTATATAAACAAGAAATGAATATCAACTGTATATGTTACAACACTTCCCTGCGAAATTTGGTATCCAAAGGTCCGAAATATAGTGAGCCTAAATCTATCAATTTTAAAAACAACTTCAAAATACTGATGGATTCAGTAGAGGATTATGCCAGGCAATTGGCTACACGTGACAAAGAAGACGTAGATACTCTTTCTGGATGGATAAAGGCTGTCAGGTTGTTGATACAAATGCAATTTAAAACACTTAATGGTTCTACCAAAACTCACGCTACGTCAATTTTTAAAGACCCAAATGTTGTATACACTTGTCCTACCTCTATTACAAATATGTTGTTGTCCCAGCAGATAAAACTCAAAAGAACATCGTTTCTGTATGTAAATAACCTTACATTAACTGCTTGATAAATGAATAAGGTATTGACAATTCACTTGGAAACTCAACATATACCCTCACGACACTTACCAAAGAGGAAAACCTGGATAATCATAGGTCTTTTCAATGTTCATTTTGCATTTCAACTAAAAATGAAGAACGGGATCTTCCATCAATGTATTGGATACATAAACTACATAGGTGTCCTTAAAAACAACGGTATATTGCTGAGTCTTCCAAGTGTTCCACGAAACCTCTTTTTAAATTATTTACATCTATTTTATCAGCAATCAAAGCCGGGCTCAACAGTTATTGTGAAACTGCTTATTCTAGATGTGTGTTAATCAGATGTTGATACTAAAAATTCCAAAGATCTTTACGAGTACATACAATATAAGACTCTATCATCTTGCAATAGTTTTAAAACAATTGACTTATCTACACTTTACACATGGGGAACAATTCCAAACTAAAAGACACATTAAAAGAGTAGGTACTACTTTGTTTCATAAAAAGAATGGCGAACGTAGATACAAGTAGCCTGTCTTGGGGAGGGATAAATCCTACTTTGGCAAATCTAGTATATAGTAATGCTAGTACATGAATCGCAAATATTCCAGCATGTTAAATTAGCTAAAGACCACAATTAGAAAAAAATATTTTCCTAATTAAAAAAAATGTACATAGGTAAACAGGTTTTTATCTGAGCGTTACTGATGGGTCTTTTGAAAACGAAACGGGCTTCTGACTCATTGAATTATAAGCATGGCACCTTTGATATCTATTTACACAACTAGGTCGATGCCACTGCTGGTGAAAGTTTTGTCTCCTATGGTATCACAAGCCCAGTAGTAAGGACTTCGGTGTGGACATGAATATCAATTTTATGGTGTTTTTTTTATATAAATTTACTGTTTACAAATGTATGAATTATTAAAAAAACTAGGACTTTCTTTGCCAAGGCATAGATAACCTTAACTGTATTTGAGACTATTGTTTAGAAATGTGAGTCCTTATTCAAGCTCTTCAACTGTGTACTTGTTTTGCTCTAACTATTTTGATCCGAGCGTCACTGATGAGTTTTATGAGGACGAAACGTTCGTTTGGCATATTTAATTATAATCTTTGATCTTTTTGATTCTTTTATTTTGCATGAGTCGATGATACTGAAAGCTGTAACTTAACTTCAACTTGGTAGTTTGTTTAGAAGAAAACGATACATGAGGAACTTTTTTTTATTTATAATCAAGCATTAAAAAACAAAAATGAATGTATGAAAAAACAACAAACAAAAAATCATGCAAAATTATTGCCAAAAAGAATAACTAAATAGGATAACGAGACAGATAAAAGTGTACTATCGAAATTAAGGACTAATCAAACACAATAAACATTATAAACATGGTGTAAAATGTAATATCGTGTGATCTTTCAATACCGATTAACATACTGATGGTAGAGTAACGACTCGAATAATATTTTCTAACACCAATCGAAACAAGTGTTGCATAAATAAAAGACAAATTGGTTGATTAGAGTAAGACCAAAAGACACAACAATATGAAGAGTAACAAAAAGACTACAATAAAGGCAACAGTAGTATACCGCTGTTCAAAACTCATAAATCCATGGACAGAAAACAAAATCGGGGTAACAAACTAAAACTGAGAAAAACGCATTAATTATAAGAGGTGATTAACGACACAACATTAAAATGTAACACACATAGAAACGGACTAAGCATTAGACAAAATCCTATGAGAATAACAAATATTACATCAAAACCAAATACATGAATTTGGGATAGATAAGTACCGTGACACGTCTTTTAATGTGAATTCACACTCAAAAATAAGAGAAAACAAACGACACAACGTTAAAATGAAGCACACACAGAAACGAACTATAATATAACAATGGCCATATTCCTGACTTGGTACAGGACATTTTTAAAGGAAAAAATGGTGGGTTGTATACTTATTCTCTCGAATCAACTGGTCTCGCAACATGTTCATGCGTTTCTCTCTTTTTAATCGATTGATGAGAGTTACACATCGAAGTTTTTGCTTTATACCTTCCTATATATTTGCCATTTGCACTGTGGTATGTCGAAGGCCGTACGGTGACCTATAGTGGTTAATGTTTGTGTCATTTTGGTCTCTTCTGGAGAGTTGTCCTATTGGCAATCATATCACATCTTCTTATTTATATTGTTAGTTGTCTCATTTCTCACTTGATGCCACATCATCTATTCCCAAAATATGGCGGGATTGAACCTGTATAACGTGCTAAAAAAACCTGCATTTTGCCTATCGAGACCGTGGATATTAAAAATTTCACAAAGTAGTAAAATTATTCAAGAAACAAAAATCGGAACATAATTTAAAAGCAGGATGAACAGATGTACGCTTTTACATAACAAATAGCAAGTTGATTGAAGCTGTTGGTTGGACACTGTCGAAATGGAAAGCAAACAAAATAGAAACAACACTTCTAGCAAGTTACATGAAATCACATTATACAATTTGATTGAAATCAGCAGTATTTGTTAGAGAACAGTCTAACTTGTATGTTTATTGTCAGATCATCGAAAGGACACGCAATCTTAAAGATATATGTGAGGATATCTCGCCTGTAAACTAAGTCTTATGTTGGAAATAGTAAGAAAGTTTGATAGTGTTTTGATATGGGACCAAAATGTCATTAAATAGCCTACCTCTATTTGATATTCTGTTCAATTTTAGTAATGTGTCATTAAGACCATTCTGTAAGTGCTGTACGTTATTCATAATATCATTTTTCAAAGCTGTTATATTTTGACATTGAGTAACTGTATTCGTGAAATGTAATGCGATTGATTTTTGATATACGCCTCCAATGATTTGAGCTTATTATTTGTATCTTCTGTTTTGCTTACCAATGCTATGAAATCTTGTTTTCTACTATTTATGTCAACGACGGCAACACCTAGCTTGTCATTTGATTTTTTAATTTCATTTTCTAAATGCAATGGCATATTATCGATTTCCCTTATTTTATTCAAAAGACCAATCATATCTTGCGATCTAACGTTTGCACTGGACAAAATTGTTTGTATGGAGGTTTCCGTGTTTTGAACTTTAATCTCTAACATGTTTGTCTTATTTTCTAAATTAAAAAC
>CM034351.1:113963902-113982007 GCA_019925275.1 Mytilus edulis
GTGTATATTAAAGGTGACACAGAGTTGGGGTTT
This sequence comes from Mytilus edulis, assembly GCA_019925275.1. Taxonomy (NCBI): domain Eukaryota; kingdom Metazoa; phylum Mollusca; class Bivalvia; order Mytilida; family Mytilidae; genus Mytilus; species Mytilus edulis. Next base: position 113,963,936 of record CM034351.1, read on the forward strand.
TCAACAGTTGTTCAACAATAAAAATCTTGTCTTGATGTCATTCACCATAGTGAACAATAGAAACCTAGACAGCACTTCATTTTTAAATCTCACAAAATGAACATTAGAAATCCAAAAGAACACATTAAATTGAGATCTCACTCAACATGATCAACACAACGAGCAATAAAAATCGAAAGGACACATTATATTTTGATCTCACTCAACAAAATGTAATGAACACTAGAAATCAAAAGAGCACATTACATTTTTTTCTCACCAGCAGTAATTACCGTCGGTTTTGAGACGGGTTCGTGTTGTTCCGTATTTAATGTTCTTTGTTATGTTTTTTTGACAAGTTTGTCGTTTTGCGTTTTCCATCATGCGTCAGTGTCGTCTTGACTGCGAGTTTGAATGGTCCCTTGTAATCTTCCGTTTCTTTTTGATTGATTCAATCGTTTGAATTTGTTTACGAATGCTTTAAATAAACAAAGCAACCCCATTCACACATCTGTGAAGAGAATAAATCAGGCGTTTGGCGCCAATGATTCAGCAACCTGCTGATCTAATTGCACAATCTATGAAGTAAGGACCTTGAGGATTAATCGTGTTCCGGTAGTGTCGGAGTAATAGTGTCGCTATATGATTGCGTCAAGGAACGATCAATGATCAATGCTTTTCTCGAAAATTTAAATCAAAAACTATTATAGTACTTCCTATTTGTTTTAATCCTTGGTCGTAAAAAAACCCAGATTGAGACTGGCTTTTAGGCTTCGAGCAACAAGACGGGTGCCACATTTGGAGAAGGATCTGCTTATCCGTCTGTAACACCTGAGATCAACACCAGTTTTTTGTTGGTATCGTGTTGCTGTTGTACAGAGATTTGTTGTACCCCTATTTGTGACATTCTTACCTATTGTGTATGTTTGTTTTGTTCACAGTGTAATGTAATTTGAGACAACTGTCACATAAAAGAGAGGTTATTAAGCTAGATTTAAAAAAAAACCAGGTTTAATCCACCATTTTCTGCATTTAGTGTTTTCCATCATGCGTTAGTGACTTTCTTGCTGTGAGTTTGAATGACCCTTGGGTACTTCTGTTTTTGTTTTTTTGTAATGAATCAGTTGTTTGAATTTGTTTACGAGTGCTTGTAAGTGACAAAGCTTTTCTACAAAGGGAATAAGAAAGTGTTTGTAGAAAGGCAATCCAATTACAAGCAATGTTGATAAAAAGAAAATGTGGTATAATTGCCAATAAGACAACTCTAGATCTCCACCAGAGACCGAATGACATAGAAGTGCCAACTAAAGTTCAATGTACGGCCTCAACAATAAGCAACCCAAATACTGCCTAGTAAGCGATAAAAGAACCCGAAATGACAAGAATCATTTCAAACATAAAAATAAAAAACGGCATAATTTATGTACAACACATCCACTATATTACTGGCTCCTGACTCGATACAGGCATATACAATTCTTTTGTTGGCGACAAACACTTCCCTTACTGTGAATAGTGGTGTAACAATACAATGTAAGAATAAACTATACAAATCAACTGAAAGGGGCTTACCTAATCATAAAAGTACAAAATACATAAAAACCATAACAAAAATACAAATTATTGATCTGAGAGAATTTACAGTTACTGAAAGCTACTTTAAAGCCAATTACATCTAATAGATAGTTGTGAAAAATCAATTAGTACACATCCAATATTAAATAGATTTAGCGTAATGACGGCATAAACAGCCAAAGAAAAACACGTCCTTGTACAATTCCAAAAAGATAGGTAATTACAGACTGTAAGACTTTGAATGTAGTTATGCATATAACTATATGTAATATTTACAAATGCAGTTTGTTTTACAGAAAACTAAGTTGTATTGGTAACCTTTAGAAAAGGTTAATTGAACAACACGATAATTTTACTAGGATCATATCTTAATTTACAGGCTCGGTAAACAACATCATCGTAAATTATAAAATGTGCTTTCCCGTTTGTAATAAATCTTTTACAGGTACATCCAAACTTGCAACCAAAATCATTGTGTCAAAGGAAAAACGTGGTAAAGATTTCAAGTACTACTAGTAAGAAACCTGTGGTAACGCAATCTTTGACCCTATATTTTATCCTGGAATGCGTTCAAAATCATACCTGCTGCATTGGGCTACGTAAATTTTGACAACAGAACCCTACAATTCGCCTAGCCACACACTAGATCTAAATAGCTTTAAATCATTTATTCTATTTAGAGAATCCAAAATGGCATCGCAAAGGTTATTCATCATGGCGTCATTTTGATAGGCTTCCATGTTCAAAACACGTTCTACATAGATGAGCCTATACTAACTACTACTATCATATTGAACGCTGCCCAGTATTAGATAAGTAGCGATCAATGAAATCCAGCAATTCACTACAGACACGAGCATAAAATTGAGCCTATACCTTTTTGTAATCAGGTTTGTATAAAAAAAAATAAAAAAATTCAGAACTGCAGTAAATATATCACCAAACTTTTTAAGTATTGCTTTGCCTTAAATTTTTTCGTCTCGAAGTTTAGAAACAGTACTAGTATATGTATGGTTTTATATAGTAATGTCGGACTCAAGGCGATAATTCGAGCTTCTGCGCTATAGCTAGTTTGCAGAATATTTTTTGCTTATATCTTGCATAATTGGTCCTCGTTCTGAAAATATACATAAAGTGTACAGAACAAAGTTATCACTTATCAATCAGCAGAATTAGATGATGCATTACCAATTACTGAGGGGGGGGGGGGGCAAGGGGTTTAACTGTTATGCTGTTATGGGGCATTTTAATTCTTTGTTATCTGTTATTCTGAAAATATATTTACTGTTAGCTGTTATTGTCTTATTCTTTGTTAGCTGTTATAGGACTATTATCTATTTTGTTATCTGTTATTGTGAGAATCTATTTGCTGTTAACTGTTATTGAAAATTGGAATGTTAGCATTTTGACAGCCAGTCTTCCGTAGAAATCGAAGATAATTGAAAATTGTGATTTGAATGGATAATAGTCTCATTGCCACGCTTACCACATCTTCTTAAAATGTATATCTATTGGGGTCTTTCTACTGGTAATATCAGGTGGCCCTGTATTTGCAGAAGAATTTCAGTAACATACATCACATAAACATATAAAATTAATTCATTATTGGACCCAGGACCATTCCAGTATATATTATTATTATCCTTTGTAATAAATTCCATTGCCTGTGAACATGTAGCATTTTGTACAAATTATAATTCACTTATTACTTGTACAATAACTTATAGTATGGATTTTGTTATAAAAAAAAGCATTGGTACACCCTATAGATTTTTTTATTCAATGACCACATAATAATCTTTATGTTGTACAAATGTACTATTACACCACTGTCCCTGATTAGGGGAGGATTAGACACCAACTAGCATGCTAAAGTTGATGCAGTCACATTCTGTATGTGCCTATTTCCAAGTCAGGAGCCTGGATTCAGTGGTTGTAGTTTGTGACTGTGTTACTAAGTTTCTCGTTCACTATTTTGTGGATAAATTAGGCAGTTAGTTTTCTCCTTTGAATTGTTTTACATTACTAAGTGGTGTTGGTTTGAATTATGGCTTTGGGAATTATACAACATCTTTTTCTTTTAGCATTTATATTATAAGTGCTACTCCCTCTCTTTTCATCAAGTTACATGAAAGAGAACCCTGACTGACAGACCACCATATTTTAAAAGCTTTTTAACTGCTTCACATGGCAAAAATTGAAGCTCAGAAACCATTGATGCAAATACAGATGAGTCTTCAGTTTAATTTTTCGACAAATACCCTTTTTAAAGTCCTACAGCTTCTTCAATGCTGTACCCAAATTTTCCATATTCTATAATTTCACATAAGATACATGATTGGTGTTTCACTTGGTGTCATCCAAATTTTCACTTTCTATTATACTATCAGAAGTATCACTTGAGTCAATTTCTATTATCAGAATAACCATAACTGGCATGCGTGTTTCAGTTACATGTCCTGTCTCCACTGAGTATTTTTGTATTTAATAAGTAAGTTTTATCATGAGGTCATTAAATAAAAAAAATATATTGTGCATCAATGTTTTTTTTAATTATTACTTGTAAAGTATATATATTGCTTTTCAGATTTTTTTTTCTAAAAATCAAATTGATAATAAAGTGTCACTGGCTGCACTATTTTCAAAAATTAAATAAAAAAACCTAAATCCTCAAATGCCCTAGATTAAAAATATCCCTATATCAAAAACAGAAACTAGTAATTTCGTTCAGAAAAATTCAACATCCATACTATAACTTATTGTACAAGTTACGGAAAAAAATCAACCAAGGCAGAACTGCCTCAACGGCCGAAACGTCTTGTTTACACAAATTACAATTTTCTAGGTCCATACCACAAGTTATATACTAAAATCTACGAGTCATCTACTGGATTGGTCCTGGACAGATTTATTTTCATATTTCATTTACTGTTATCTGTTATAATCCCTTTTCAATTCCTTGTTATCTGTTTTTCACCAAATCAATTCACTGTTTTGCTGTTATGGGGACCCCCCTTGCCCCCCTCATTACTATTTATTTATGTACTATGTAGCCCTCTGTATTATGTTCACTTGAGTATTACGTTACCAGCGATATACTGCTAAGGAATAAAGCTGCATTTCGAACTAAAAAAAAAATTTTAAACTTTATAATTCGACTAATATCATGGCGGATTAATTTTATTTATCTGTCTTCAAAAAAGTAATGTTTGAAGTTGCTCCAATCTTGAAAATTATATTTCTGCATTCTCTTTCATTAAACTGCGATCAAATTGACGTAAAGACTCCATTAGAATTCAATTTATCACTTCATCATGACTTACAAATGTATGTTCAATAACAACTTAATTGAGTGTTTTCAACCGTCTTAATTTCCTCCCAATTACATCTTATACGATACTAACAAGTGTAAATGTCTCGTAAACTTTTAAAATTGATTGAAATATATACAAAGAATGATACCTGTTGTCGTGTTATTAATCTCTGTAGGGTCTTTGTAGCTTTTCTCATTATTACTGGTATAAAGCATATAATTTTACGTGTTTTATAATTGTATTGTTAGAAAACCGATAACATTCCATGTAAATTACATTACCACTATGTGAGACAGACACTTACAGATGAAGGAGAAAATTGTGGGCGTGATTTCCCGCCATGATTGACAGAAAAGCTTGATATTATAATATTTATGTTATTAGTACATCTTCCCGACACTTATTATCGAGAAAAAATAATGTTCGCTCTAGAGTAACTGAGGATAAGTACTGTGCGTGTTCTACTGTGATAATTTTGATGAAGGCGAATCATTTTTACTGTTCTTATTGTAGGGATGTATAGTGATATAACTTCTTGTGTTTTGATCGAATTGGAAAAACTAAAAATCTTTAATTATTTGTTGAATGTGCATTTGCCGTAAATATGAAATCTCTGTTGCTACAGTTACTATTTCTTACTTTATTCTTACACGGATCATTCCAATATAATACCTACCCGAGACGGTATGTCAGAGATCATAGTGCTCATCTGGAGGCCTGTCCTTTACATTGCCGGTGCATGGACCTTAACCAAAGGTCTGCTAGAGGGCTATTTGATTCCTGGAATGTAGATCAGTCGTGGCAAAATACGGAACCGGACGAGACTGGAAGATCCGTGGTGTGCCAGGGACTAAGAGAGCTTCCCGCACGGATACCCTCAGGTGAGAAACTCAGATTGGTGACTATCAGTACATAGTTCGTAGATCTTTGTAGTCATAAGTCGAACCTTTGCTTTTTCTGTGTAGACTTTCACCGTCATTTTTTTTTTAGATAGACAGGTAAAAGAGAAAATAACTACCCCGTCGATTTGGAAAACACATAATCCACGTACAATAAGCAAATTTCAGATATTGATTATACATGTATATGTACCTTAAATAAATCCATGTTCAGCTTTCAATGATTTTATTAATAGCAAATAAAAAAGCGAGTGTTCAGGAAAAAGATATTCATCATATCGTCTTGTATAAATATATGTGTATGGGTATTATAAGTTAAAAATAAAAAAAATACGGCTCCCAGATAAATTAGCTACTCAGAAATGCCACCTAATGAATTTGATATTTTTTCACGTGGTTTCAACCCTGATAATGGCCAATGCTGCTTAATTTGAACCCCTGGAAAAAATTGAACCCCCAAACTTTTGAATCTCCCCTTGGAGCAATTACCCCACACTGAATCCCAGCCTTTCCTATATAGTATGTTCAAGGCGAATAGAATTGGAAATAACTATTACATACGATTAGACCGATTTTGTCATTTGTTTTCGTTTGGGACCGTGCATCCATTTTCTTTATATATGGAAAATACATTATCTTGCATTGTTTCTTTTATTACATAAGCGATACATAGTTGATATTTCAATATTTTTTTTAATTTTAGGACAGCAGAGTATATCATTATTATAATTTCGCTTATTTTCTTTCTTAACAAGCGGTTGAGAAATAATCAATTAACAGTTTTAAAAAAACTCAAAGAAAAAAGCGACCACCACTTGAAAATATCTCAGTTTTTAACAGTGTCCTTTACAAAACAAATGATATTCCTAAAATCACGATTAATGGTGAACTTATAAACCAAACGACATGACCTGGATGTAGTACTTGAACGTTATACTTCAGACTGAATTTTAAGTCGAGTGCAACGTTAAAACCTCGACAAATTCATTATGTAGACTATTTTGATATATAAGCTAGGGTAGAGGCTCTGATGGATACCAAACAAATGTTCTTGTATATGTAACATTTCAAAATTTTAAAAAGTGAGTTCAGTTGTCTCTGTAACAGGTTCTCATCTTGATAAAATTTACTTAAGTACATTGTAAATGAGACAACAACCTAACAACACAAATGCATAGCAATGTAATAAGTTTTATCACAATTTGCCGTTCTTCGTGCTTCAATTTTCAGTACTACTTTTCGTCTCTATTGCTAAGGACAAATCAAATCCATCATATTTTCGTGTAAGACATTGTAGGGTATATATGTTTCTAAAAGGGTCTAACAATACTAGTATGAAGTGATCACAACAAACACAGATACTGATGAGATCTTAAGCAAGTTTCAATAATAATTATTATATAGAAACGTTTCCATATTTTATATATAAGTAGCTAAAATTGAAAGCATTTATTCAGTCGCAATTTTTAAAAATAATGTAGTATCTTAACTTTCAATAAATCTAAGCAAGCCTAGTCAGTGGCAAATCCAAAACTTTCAATAAGGGGACCCCGCTTTTCAGTGATCTATATAATCAACCCAATTTTTTCCTCACGGAAAGGGAGGGGCAGGGTCCCCTGTTCCCGCCTATGTCTAGTTCATGGACATATATAAGTTTGTCGAATATACAATGACCTCAGTTAGCATCATACACACCCTCTTTACTATACACGTAAATTCAAAGGTTAAGAGGGCTTTGACCTTTTCCCTGAGAACCATCTACTTAACATATAAAGATATTCTATACAAAGCTTGCCATTGTTACAAGTATCTTCAGTACTTCAGTAAGTATGTGACAAGATTGAGGATTAGAGTTTATAACAGTTCATAATCTTAATAAATACTCTATAAAATATTCATTTAAACGACATCATTGTAGTTCAACGTGTTAGGTGAAATGATTACATAGATATTTTTGACCCGAAGATTGTAACCGATTAACTGGGTTTATGATAAACAGACCCAAATACTATAACCGGGTGAATGATCAAAAAATTATTCTGATGATGGATAAAATAGAGGATTGGCTGTTGTTTGCTGAATGTTCAGTTGCAAATATTTCAATAATGTTCAAGACGGTGAATATAAGGACAGTTTGGGGTATAATTCAATGCATTAATAAAAATAATATCTTAATTTTTGAAAAATAAAAAATGCATAAAAATGAAAACGGAAAGTCCCTATCCAAATATCAAAATGAAATGATCAAACAAATCAAACAAATTGATAATTACTGACTCATATTCCTGGTACAGACATTTTCTTTTGTTGAAAATGATGGATTAAACCTATCTCTAAATGATTACATAGAAATAGTGAAAGAAAAAAACACGAACTTGTAAAAATGTGAACTTTTGGAACTATTGATCAATAACTACACAAATGGACTACGCGTAAAATTTATTGCAAACTATGTAAAAGTTTTGCTCTGTCAAAAGCATCACGAAAAATAGAAACTGGATATTATGAACATGCTTAAATTGCGATGTCTTGAAACAAACTTTGAAACACAGCAGTACATAACCGCTAATATGAAACGACAGCGGTATTGACTTTAGCCACAATGCGTTGTGGAACTTTTTAAGTGGAATTAGAACTTGGGCATATCGGGGTATCCCGTCAAATAGACGTTTTTGTAAAGTTTGTAATGACAATGTTTCCATTGAGGACGAAAAACATTTTTAGTCCTTTATATTTGTGTGAAAGAAACAATGCTTTTGCTGACTTTCAGCAACGTAACAACATAGACCTTTCCGTTCTTTCTGATGACGAACTACTCATTAAATTGCTAACTACTGACTGTAAACTAGTGTCAAACTATGTTTTCAATATCAAAAAAATCAGAGCTGAGTTACTTTCTCATCATGACTTATAAATAATCTTGTTTAAAGATGTAATTGAAGCGCTAATTATAGAAATCAATTGACAATGCTTCGTAAGCCTTTGAAGGCTCGCTGATTGACTTTGTATAATTGTATGTGAAAATTTTATATAGGTTGCACTATAAATAAAATCATAGATATATATATATAAAAGAACAAAAAAATATTTCCTATAAAAGAAATCATTACAAAATACAGAGACATCTCGATTTCACTAACTTAGTATTTTTTTAAACTTCACTTTAACAAGTACTTTAATTTGTAAATCATTACAGTTAAAAGAAAATTCACACACGTTTGCTCTTTCATACTAGAATTAATTTGCCAGATATTTCATTTTAGGTTTCTGCAATCAGCGATGCATTAAACACTCACATGTAACATATGTCCATTAATTGATGATGCAGTATCAATGTGAAACATCATGATGATAGGTCGCCAGAGTAACGAATCTATTTATTCTCATCATTTTCGTGGCAGCTAACTTCTCATGGTTTTAGTATGTCTATGTCGTATTATTGCTTTAAGTATAGGGTATATTGGCTGAAAACAAGCTCGCACCTGTTTTCTCTTCACATTTTGTCATTGTTGTGTGTGTTTAATGGTTTTATTCCATTTACTTTCATATTCAGTCAAATTGCTTTTGATTGTATGCGTCATTATGTTCTTGTAGTCATTTATATATGTACAATCTTACACAAAACTAACTCAATATGTATATATCTTTAATTCTGGTTTGGTCGACTGCCGTACTTTCAAAAACCGTAAGCTGGATATAGTCACTAGTACTACAATGTATGATGAAATTTTAACCCTTCCTGTGTATTAATTCGTGGACAAGGAGAGGGCTTTAATTATGGATATGCGGGATGTACTTATACATATCGACGTCCAGTCATAATCGAGGACGTTGAATCCATCACCTCGTGTCGAAAATATCGGCATAGAAAAACGGTGAAACAACTCTTCGAATGTTTCTTGGATGGCCTGTTACATACATATACTTTTTACATTTATTAATCATTTGTTCATAACTATAATTATGCACGAAAATTTGCATACTGGATGTTGTCCAAACAACAATTAAACATACATTGTTTTGTACTTTCTGAATTGCGTTGGTTATACAAATAATACCAATAGTGTCTGTATTGAGGACCTGAGCTCAACCTCATGTTTTATTGGGTATTGTGTTTTCAGTCACTAGTTTTGTAGGTCATATTTTTGAGCTTATGTGTCTCTTTGGTATCTTTTGGTTGTTCCAAATTGTCGTATGTAAATATTGTTTATCTTTCCTAACTTTTCAATTGAAGCTTTTTAAATGAACTTTCTGAGTTCCCCAAACTTGTCTCACTGCTTTTGATCTGATACAAGAGCTCCCTATAAAAAACAAGAGGCTCTCAAGAGCCTGAATCGCTCACCTTAATTTTTTTGGTTAAATCTCTCATCAATGATTATTTTGGCTTTTCAATTTATTTAAATGTTCTTTGAATCGTCCTATTTTCTTCAAAAGCAAAAAAAAAAATCATTTTGTCCTATGTTCTATTTTAGCCATAGGAGCTATGTTTCTGACATACAAGGAAATGAAATATAAAATTTATACTAGATACTCTGAAACTCATTTAGCCTAAGTTTGGCTGAAATTGATACAGCAGTTTCAAAGGAGAAGATTTTTTAAAGTAAGTCAACATGATGAACAAATTGTGAAAAAAGTCTTTAAAGGACAATAACTCCTTAAGGGGTCAATTGACAATTTTGGTCAAATTGACTTATTTGTTGATCTTACTTTGCTTAACATTTTTGCTATTAACAGTTTATCTGTATCTATAATAATATTCAAGATAATAACCAAAAACTGCAAAATTTCTTTAAAATCATCAATTCAGGGGCATTATACCTGAAAAACCAGTTACCCAATTCGGCTGAAAATTTCAGGACAGGTAGACCTTGACCTAATAAATACTTTAACTTCTTGTCTTATTTGCTCTAAATGCTGGAGTTTTTGAGATATAAGCCAAAAACTGCATTTTACCCTGTGTTCTATTTTTAGCCATGACGGCCATGTTTTTTGACGAAATAAAAAATAAAGCACAAACTTTATTTTATACACCCTACTGATCATTCAGTTGAAGTTTGGTTTAATTGGTTTAGTAGTTTTAGAGGAGAAGATTTTTTAAAGTTAGCAAATATGATGAACAAATTGTGAAAAATTGTCATTAAAGGACAATAATCCCTTAAGGGGTCAATTGACAATTTTGGTCATATTAACTTATTTGTAGATCTTACTTTGCTGATCATGTTTGCTGTTTACAGTTTATCTTTATCTATAATAATATTCAAGATAATGACCAAAAACTGCAAAATTTCCTTAAAATTACCAATTAAGTGGCAGCAACCCAACAATGGTTTGTTTGATTCATCTGAAAATTTCAGGGCTGATAGATCTTGGCCTAATGAACATTTTTACCCCCATGTCAGATTTGCTCTAAATGCTTTCGTTTTTGAGATATAAGCCAAAAAACTGCATTTGACCCCTATGTTCTATTTTAAGTAACGGCGGCCATATTTTTTGACGGATCAAAAATCGAAGCACACACTTTGTGCATGATAATCTAAGGAACAATCATGCTAAGTTTCATCCAAATCCATTCAGTAGTTTCAGAGGAGAAGATTTTTTAAAGTTAGCAAATATGATGAACAAATTGTGAAAAATTGTCATTAAAGGACAATAACCCCTTAAGGGGTCAATTGACAATTTTGGTCATATTAACTTATTTGTAGATCTTACTTTGCTGATCATTTTTGCTGTTTACAGTTTATCTTTATCTATAATAATATTCAAGATAATGACCAAAAACTGCAAAATTTCCTTAAAATTACCAATTAAGTGGCAGCAACCCAACAATGGTTTGTTTGATTCATCTGAAAATTTCAGGGCTGATAGATCTTGACCTAATGAACATTTTTACCCCATGTCAGATTTGCTCTCAATGCTTTCGTTTTTGAGATATAAGCCAAAAACTGCATTTTACCCCTATGTTCTATTTTAAGTAACGGCGGCCATGTTTTTTTACGGATCAAAAATCGAAGCACACACTTTGTGCAGGATAATCTAAGGAACAATCATGCTAAGTTTCATTCAAATCCATTCAGTAGTTTCAGAGGAGAAGATTTTTTAAAGTTAGCAAATATGATGAACAAATTGTGAAAAATTGTCATTAAAGGACAATAACCCCTTAAGGAGTCAATTGACAATTTTGGTCATATTAACTTATTTGTAGATCTTACTGTGCTGATCATTTTTGCTGTTTACAGTTTATCTTTATCTATAATAATATTCAAGATAATGACCAAAAACTGCAAAATTTCCTTAAAATTACCAATTAAGTGGCAGCAACCCAACAATGGTTTGTTTGATTCATCTGAAAATGTCAGGGCTGATAGATCTTGACCTAATGAACATTTTACCCCATGTCAGATTTGCTCTCAATGCTTTCGTTTTTGAGATATAAGCCAAAAACTGCATTTGACCCCTATGTTCTATTTTAAGTAACGGCGGCCATGTTTTTTGACGGATCAAAAATCGAAGCACACACTTTGTGCATGATAATCTAAGGAACAATCATGCTAAGTTTCATCCAAATCCATTCAGTAGTTTCAGAGGAGATGTTTGAAAAATTGTTAACGACGACAGACGACGACGACGACGACGGACGCCAAGTGATGAGAAAAGCTCACATGGCCTTTTAGGCCAGGTGAGTTAAAAAGCAAATCCTAGGTCTCGTGTACTTTTTTCAACAAAATTAACACCTTAACATCAATGATAATTTTAGAAAAAGAAATAATAACATTAATCAAATGGCAAGTTAACACTTAAATACATAAATGATTTTTAACCACAGATTTATCAGTAAAAATTGTCTGATACATTTTGTACTACATGTATATCAAATTAACCGAATTATAAAGTATGTTGAATACGAAATGTAACAAAACATAGAACTACAATATTTACGCAGATTCATGTACTAGTATCCCTTTTCCATAATGTGTTGCTTTCCTAAATACAATTGAGAATGTAAATGGGGATGATGAAGAGACACCAACCCGACCATAGAGCAGAAGCCGAAGTCCACCAATTGGTCTTCAATACAGCGGGGAAATCCCGCACCTGGAGGCATGCTTCAGCTGGTCCCTAAACAAAAAGGGTACCAGTTCAGTGATAATAGACGTCATACTAAACTCCGAAATATACAAATGATATCACTTCTTTCATCCATAATTTCACCTTTACTTTCTTTAAATTCGTCTGCGGTTTGCAATGGTGGTTAAACGACAAGACATACGTTAAATCAAATGCAAGTTCATCGATCAATTATAAATATTATCTTATCGGCTACTTCAACTTGCTGAAACGTTCTTATCTTATCAGTATTAGATCTTTTTAGATTTGTTGAGGGTTTTTTATAAATACAGCGATGTAATTGAAAATTAGTGAAAAATATCCTGATGTAATTCCAGCCGGATATCAATTAAAACTGCATGCTTCAAAGCAATCAAATCATACCTTCATTGACAAGTATCACAGTACGTTCACAGACAAACTCAGTAGCTTTTTTGTTTTAATTTAAAATTAGAAAATATTAGTTAAAAAAAGCTTCCCCCCTTGGCGTCTTCGCATTAGATTAAAATCAGAAACCAAAAAAATCCATTTATTTTAAAGCTGTCAAAATGATGGGGAGTGTATTTAATAGAGCACGACTTAATTTATGATACAGTATTGCAGTCTATCATATAAATGTATTGCTTTTAATATCAAACATTGGTGAAAAGTGCTTCAATCTAAAATTTGAATCATGATTGTCCTTATTTTATCAATATACAACATAACAATGTAAAATTGGTACTGAATTAACGTTAACATTCAAAATTATATATGAACGACACTATGTTTTATAAATCTCACTGTTTCTTAATATAAAAAAAACTAGTAAAGCACACCTCATACTAGAAAAGAGGCTTTTCCAGATCTGAATTTGATTATAATTGTTTAATTCCAGACGTATATAAACATGCAAACACGTTTCCGGTTTTATGTCTTTTGATTTATTTATTTTGTAAGGTTGCTGTTTCATTGACGTATACCACAATTTCGATGTATTCATGTATGTTCATATTGATCCATACTGAATGACTTTTTTGGATTCCCTCTCATCTTGAAAACTCAAACTAAAAGTATGTGAAAACCCCGGCTGCATACAGCATACATACTTTAATACATGTGTAGCTCTTTGACCAAAATGGACAGAAATGGAATATCAATGTCCAAAAAGGATCTACTTTGCAAGTGAGAGTTGGAACCATATTTTTTTAATACCCGTTCATCAACAAAGAATCTAGGTACATGAGTATTAAAACAAAATCACGGAATATAGCCAAAGGGACGACTAAAACTCATTATTTAGTCGAAAGAAATTGGCAATAAAAACAGAGGCGAAATAAAAAACAAAACAAAACCAGAACTACGAAAATACAAACAACAGTTAAATTCTCAACATAAAAATATTAAGTCTATGAAACACGAAACCTATAATATAACCAGGGGGTGATCTCAATTGTTTCGGGAGGTTAAACGGGACTTGCTGAACATTTAGCTTACATCGTGTTACTCATGATGAGAAAAATAGATGACAATATAAAAAAGAAGATGCGGTATGATTGCAAATGATGTCTACGTCAGGTCAAGTCATTGCGATCATTGTATTACATGCAATGATTGCACATTACACGATTTTACACGTTATAAAAGCATGTCAATTGGCAAACTGTATAAAATCTGACTGATTATTTACATAGTAATGTGCCCTTGCAATGATGTCTTGCAGCAACAATTAAGCATATGTTATATGTATATATAAATGATTTATATACAAAAGATGCATATGTTATAAGTATTAATTAATGGAGACAGCTTCTAGAAACACCAATTAATTCTGTACTCCTTGAGACAAAATATAAACAAGCAGCAAGCTATTTGTATGATTTTATCTCTATACACTGCTGTGATGGCAAAAAACTTAATCCAATATTTATAATGACGAGAGTGGATGTATTCATAAACTAATTACATCGCTTGATATGACGACAAATGTTATTCAATAAACACCTTTTTCTTAGAATAAGAATAAACAAACGAATCGCCAATGATAGCCTCAACTTGCCAGGTTACTTTTCTTTTCTTTTGTTTTTCAATTTAAAATGTCTTCGTAATAAACAACCGATGTATTTGTAACGCTTGTTCAGTTTGGAAACTTTTGAAAGGCCTATAGGTTTTGTGTTTTTATAAACTGGTACTGATTTGTTAACTGCCTTCTTCTTTCAAGTGATTGGCTTATGTCGTCAAATTCTCGATCTTCACACATATTGTTTTTAGAGTCAGATAAAGCAAGCCTCCGGTGCGGGAGTTTTTCGATGTGTTGAAGACCCATTGTTGGCTTTGGTATGTTTTCTGATCTTTGGTCGGGTTTGTTGTCCTCTTTTACACATTCTCCATTTCTATTCTCAATTTTACTGTATTGTACGAGTCGAACTCGATAGCATTTCATTGCTTTACAACACAAGACACATTAATATTATTGTTTTTTTTAAATATAATTTTGTGAACAAACCAGATTTGAACTGGGTTTTTTTTCCAGTTATATCAGGGCCTTTTATAGCTTGCTGTATGCGTGATTTAGCTCAATGTTGAAGGTCGTATCTGCTTGATAGTTGTACTATTACCAATCATGGCATATTTTATTTTATTTTATTTAAACTGGACTCTGAGACAGACTGTTTTTCAGTTGTGGAAGGGCCTATTATAGCTTGCTGTATGTGTGATTTTGCTCAATGTTGAAGATCGTATCTGATTAATTATAGCTGTGTATATCATTGGCAATCATACTATATATTTTTTTTTAATTTTATCTAAACTGGGTTCTGAGACAGAAAAAGTTGATTTCGGCTTTTTGTTCCTGTTCATGCTTCTGTCATAAAAGTTCTGTGAGAAGTTTCGCTGCCAAAAACGCAGTTACAATACTGCACTGTATCAACACTTCATTTCTTAACTTTTTGAGATATTGATTGAAAAAAAAGAGTATAAAACAAATTCTAAATTTTGTAAGTCAAATATATGTGCTTGTTTTGCTCAATCTGCAGTTTTCCGTGTTTTTTCTCGCAATTTGTTTTTTTTACCTTCATCTTACTTGTGGTTTTTTTACCCCACTATTTTCAAATTAACTTAGATTATCCATTGATGTCCTTATGCATATGCAGCCATGTAATTCAAGATGAAATTGGAATATTAAAAGACAAAGATAAAAGCAAATATATTGATAACTCAACGTTTTATTAAAGTACATTGCGAGTCCTCGTAAAAGCGTTTCTCCTTTAACCCCTAAGAAGGATATGATTACAGATCGAAGTTCAGAGAGCGTGTAGTTGACAGATCAACAGAAAATATTTACGTTATTTCCACCAAAGAATATCATTCTTGTAGGTTATTTCCATCAAAGAATATCATTCGTGGGCTATACTTTTATCTGCTTTCTGTATGTAAAACGCCAAACGCTATAACTTGAGAACATATGTTAAATCTATATCAGTCAAGACATTAGGTTTAAACGTGTTTACTCGAACTGAATATTAATTCTGAGATACGTATCTAAATCTGTTTCTGCTTATAGATAGTACAGCATATAATTCTAAATCAGAAATAATAAATCCCCTTTGATGTCTGTACTTACGTAACTAAAACATGTCATTAAAGTCAAAGCCAAGGAAATAAAACATAGAAGGACTTTAATGTATGGAGATGTTACGATTTTAATACCATTCGTGATATCATCTCAACACACTCTATCACAAAATATAGGTACCTAAAGTACAAAAATATATGCAATCCCACATTCTATTAGAAACGAGTGTTTTTGCAACTGTGTCTGCATTTGCTATTGCAATTGCAATAATTTATGCTGGATTATGCAAACGTGGTAGCCATTGCTCCTGTCTTACAGCAGGTCGTTAATACATGAATAGGATGTGCTCAAGATTCGTTAGCTTTAACTTATGTTATTAAACATCTGTGGTCATTTCTGCTATAATGTTTTGCCTTTTGTCTCAAGTCAGGGAGATTCAAGACTAAAAAAGTGAACACTGTTTTTTTGTGTTGACGACAGTGTGTTAACCTCGAATTCTTTTCTTTCGTGTTTTGTTGTGTCGTAGTGTAGCTGTCTCATGAACGTACATCACAATACATGTAAGAAGATGTTGTGTGATTTCATGTGACAGTTCACAAGTCCAAATGGCACGGGTGTGATCAAATGCCTGTATGGGTCACCGTAAAACAACAAAGAGCAAACCCAATATCGTATACCCAAAATATCTTCTTTTTAAGTATAGACCCTGATCCATGATAGAGATAACAACGAGAATAAGTCGGATTTATACCACATTTGATAGTATCACAATAGTTTAAAATTATATTGATGATCAGTAAATAGTCGCATTAAAAGTATTTGTCAAATGTTCTTTTAGACATGGTTTAAGCTCTTATTGTTAGAAATAAAATTACTTAGAATAGTACAGTGATATGTCGAGATGACCTTTTGTAATCCAAAGCTTCTTAGTTCTCCCGACATGCCTTGTTTATTAACATACAGAAAGATTTTACCGCCAGTCACTGATCATCATTCACTTTGTAAAATCCTGTTTGTTGATTTTTTATGAAATATCATTTAAATAGAAATATATATAAAATATTTGCTACTGTGCATGATACAATTAGAAGCCATTCAAATTATGGCAATGTTTTTTTACAATACCAGCATGAAGACCGAATTCAACCTATAAATACAGAGTAAATTATTTCAGTAACTTCAATTCAAGGCGTTCTGAAATTCATGCGACTGTCGTACAAGTGAGAGGTTTAGCGCTATAAAACCAGATTCAATCCACCATTTTCTACATTTGAAAATGCCTGTACAAAGACAGGAATATGACAGTTGTTGTCCATTCGTTTGATGTGTTTTATCATTTTGATTTTGTCATTTGATTAGGGACTTTCCGTTTTCAATTTTCCTCAGAGTTCAAGTTTTTTGTGATTTCCCTTATTTCTGTATGAACCTTTCTGTGAGCATGTTTTATAGTGTGATTCGTTCTTACATCTATTACTTATATCGGGGGTATCATAAGTGCACAAACGCTCGCAATTTAACTTGTTCTTTCTGAAAAAACGTCTTGTAACAGCGATTATCTTTAACCCAAACGGAATAATATGACATGGGACTTATATTACGATTACAGAATATAAAAAAAAAATCATCAGAAATCACATATATACATATT
>CM034351.1:113982107-114024564 GCA_019925275.1 Mytilus edulis
CTTACAGTCAGCAAACAACTCATATAAAGAGTTGTACGCAATAAATGTATCAATTACTGTGCCGTTGGACAATTTACATTTATACGATCGGCTGTCTAGATCAACTTTTGTAGTCTGTATCCACCTTATAAAGTCTATATTGTCACAATTGCACTCAAATGCATTATCATGAGATTAAAGTCATTCCATGGAGTTCTTGCATCTTATCTGCCCAGTCTCTTATAGCCGAACTTACACTTGTTAATCGATTCTTCCTTACGTCCAGTATTTGTACTTTAGTATAACTCAGTTGTATCGGAATAGACTGAAATGAATTTTTACTTAAATAAAGATATGTCAAGTTTGGCATTGGATTTAATAAGTCGTCTGGAAAATACCAAATATCATTTTCAGATATATCCATTGACTCGATAGATCTTATACTGTTAAAGAATTGATTTCCGTATAGTCTTATTGCAGTATCTAGGTCGGCGTTTTTCCATACAATCTTTTTTAGAGTGTGATAGGGAGAACGTTTTAATTGATTCCATGCAAATGAATAGTCTCCACCATTAGACATAAATGTTTCCAGTCGAATATGAAAATCAATCAAAGGAGTATTTATGTTTGAATAAGATACATCTAGATATGTAAGGCTGTTATTTTTAGGAACTGATACATAAATTGCAGGGAAGGTATATGCTATTGTGTAACTGACATCTAGTTTTTCAAGTGACTTTGGTGATATTACAAAACTGTGAAATGAACAATTAAAATCTAAATTTAAGGTACCTGCATATTTTAAACCATAATTGACAGCATTATATGAATAGTCCAATGAATTCAATCTAACAGTTTTACGAAAAAAATATTGTATCTCATTTAGATTCTTCTCGCTAAAAAGCAAAAACCTGTTACCTTTAAAGGAAATATGTCGTAAACATTCCGGGTGATCTAAGGAAAACAAAGATCCAGGCTCAATATCAACTATTCCATTTTCTGATAAATCTAGATTTTCTACACAAATTGTTTTCAGGTTCTTCATTATGTCCGCTGTAATTGTCAGAACATACGGAATATCAACCCTGTCAATACTAGTGTCACTCACATGACCGAAGTTTATTGTCGTAATAGTGGCATTACGGTATGGGTGTAATAGCTGCAATGCGTGCTTCAAATGCATGAACGTTCCAGAAAAATCGATCACACGAAGGTTTGGAAACGGCAACAATGCGTTATATTCTGTGACAACAAAGTGTAACCGACAATGTTTGAGAGTAAGCTGTTCTAAAGACGGCGAAAATCTCTTAAAGGTTTTATTTGACAAGTGAACTAAATAACATGATTCAAAATGTAATTCTTTAAGAGTGGTCAATTGACCGAATCCACTTCCAAAGTGTGGCAAAGACATCATATCGATTCCTAAGAACGACAATTCCGTAAGATTACCGAATGCATGATCGGGATAATTATAATCCGTAACAAAGTCTATCGGTTGAGGCATATTTCTCCTGATATCCAACTTTGTTAGGATTTTAATTGGACGAAATAGTTCTGCTGAATACACTTTAGATAAATTAAGGATATTTCCAGACATGTCAAGTATTGTTAGTTTGTGTAATCCTTGAAATGAGTTTTTAGATAAATAATCAAGTTGATTTTGTCCCAAGAAAAGTTCTTGCAAGTATTTATAATTAACAAAAGAATTGTTCCCAATCAGTCGTAACAGATTAAAACTCATATCTAAAACTTTAATATCTCCTGGTAAATCTTGAGGTATAAAAGTCAGTCCTTTGTTTTTACAATCTGCTATTTTTACTTCCTTATTTTCCTTAAATTCATATTTGATATCGCAGACAGATGCATGTACGAATTCATTACAGAAGATGATAATAATTAATACTGAAAAAATTATAATCCTCTCCATATTGTGACCTAAATATCTGAAATAGACTTCTTTAAGTACTAGATGTTAAGCATTTTTTCCGTAGTTTATATCGTATTTCATCATACACAGATAGGTTTTAAGTTACACATTTAAACACAGTCAAGTAATGACAATACTTTTGCACGCATCAATAAAACACCTTTATCATTTTTTTAATTTCTATTCTAAACCTTTTTGTGTTTCTTTGTTACAAATTTGTTATTTTTTTAAAATGAATAAGATTATAACACAATGTTGACTGCTAAACGTCTATTGGGACATTTTTACGTAACTACAATTTCCTTCCCTTTCATGAATGCGACCTACCGAATAATTAGATATAGGAAGATGTGGTGTGAGTGCCAATGAGACAACTCTCCATCCAAATAACAATTTAAAAAGTAAACCATTATAGGTTAAAGTACGGCCTTCAACACGGAGCCTTGGCTCACACCGAACAACAAGCTATAAAGGGCCCCAAAATTACTAGTGTAAAACCATTCAAACGGGAAAACCAACGGTCTAATCTATATAAACAAAACGAGAAACGAGAAACACGTATATATTACATAAACAAACGACAACTACTGTACATCAGATTCCTGACTTAGGACAGGTGCAAACATTTGCAGCGGGATTAAACGTTTTAATGGATCCAAACCTTCTCCCTTTTTCTGAAACAATAGCATAACATCACAACATAGAAAAACATACAATAAAATATCAATTGGCAGACTTAACTCAATCAAAAAACGTATGATTACACAATGAACGAATAAATTTGATCTGCGATATCTGAATACAAATGCACAGTAAATTAAATATTAGAGACAAACATTCATGACCAAAAAGCTAAAAACAAAAGACTATTTACCGGATTTCTTATCACATAAGCAATACCACGGGTGCCACATTTTATATACACATTTACAAAATGGAATCAATAACGAAATACATTAAATAAATCAAAAATGGCGCTCTGTTTCATTAGCGCGCGGTTCTACATCAGAGTCAATGTTAGTCTGGTCGTTGGGTTCCAGTACTAGCAATGATTGAGGTTGTTGAATTTTATCTATGACTTTTTGTGCTTCTTGTTAAATATTTGTTTGTTTTTATTGTAATTTAGATACTAAACCCCTAACGGGAAGGATTGTGCCTGATGTTCATATGATGAAATCATAATCTTTCAGTCAGTTTAATTGAAGTCTGGAGCTGGCATGTCAGTTAACTGCTAGTAGTCTGTTGTTATTTATGTATTATTGTCATTTTGTTTATTTTCTTTGGTTACATCTTCTGACATCAGACTCGGACTTCTCTTGAACTGAATTTTAATGTGCGTATTGTTATGCGTTTATTTTTCTACATTGGTTAGAGGTATAAGGGGAGGGTTGAGATCTCACAAACATGTTTAACCCCGCCGCATTTTTGCGCCTGTCCCAAGTCAGGAGCCTCTGACCTTTGTTAGACTTGTATTATTTTTATTTTAGTTTCTTGTGTACAATTTGGAAATTAGTATGGCGTTCATTATCACTGAACTAGTATATATTTGTTAGGGGCCAGCTGAAGGACGCCCCCGGGTGCGGGAATTTCTCGCTACATTGAAGACCTGTTGGTAACCTTCTGCTGTTGTTTTTTTTCATTTGGTCGGGTTGTTGTCTCTTTGACACATTCCCCATTTCCATTCTCAATTTTATTGTAGTACTTGTAAATCATGTCATTATTATACATGTTGCTTTGTAATATACATTATCGGTAATTTGTACATTTTTCCTTTGATGTGTACTCGCTGATAATGTCAGTATCAGTGGACTGGCCGTGATATAAAAATTATTGGGTTCGTACGCAAATGACATGCGCGAATGCAACGCGTAAGGATCTACTTTCCCCTTTCATTCACAAAATTGCGCATTATTTTTATCGCAGAAACGCACGAGATGTTTGGCGAATGAAACACTTGACATTGATCATTATAACTTTCACAAAGTTAGTTTAGCCTTTTTTGTTGTGAAAATGTAAACAGAAAATGCATGAAAAAGCCGACAGACTTAAAAAAAAATGCGTTATCTATAATTGATATATGAAGTACAAAATGTACAACTAACATCGTCTATGGTGTTCCAATCCGAGTGTTTATTCATACAATACCAATACAGAGCCTGGTGCCGTTCCAAGTAGTTTTCTTTTCTGTTTCTTGAGAAGTATTTGTTTTACCTATTCAGTCACTATAAAGTGTTACAATTCATATTTAAACGCAACACATAAATAGTGACCAAAAAGGTACCGCTATCACATGAGAGAAGCTAGGAAAAAATGAAATTTACGCATTTTCAACATTTTTGTCTAATGTGGGACCATCATATACAATTTAAAAGATGTGGTTTCATTGTCAATTTAAAGACAGATATTCATAGAACAAAGAACAAAAAAGTGAACTAATTCATATGCGGATCTGGGATAAATTTTAAAAAGGGGTAACCGGGGTACCATCTATTAAAATGTTTGAAATAATTAGGCCAAATAAAAAAGTATGTGTTTTAAGTTTTTTTTTTACATTGAGTCTATGGGAGCAACATTCTGACTTTAACAGTGCTTAATGAAAAATGACAATAAAATCTTTAGGGTAGGCTATTTTTAAGCCGAAAAAGTAGGGACGGTAGGGTTACTGGAACCACACATATATTTTTATTTGGCCTTATGAAGTAGACAAGAAATGAGCTTCTTCAGATAATTTACAAATTACAGTCAGCCTTTCAGTAAAATATAATTATAAATGGTTGTACTTAAAAATGATGATCGATGAAATATCTGCTGATTCATATCGTATCATTCTAATGTTTAGTCCAAATAATTATGACGTCTTGAAAGGCTATTATAATTTTTTTCTTTGACGCCTTACAGTTGATGTAAGGCGTCAAAGAAAAAATTATAATAGCCTTTCAAGACGTCATAATTATTTGGACTATCTAATGTTCTGCACAGTAGAGCTTCTCTCGAAGAGAGCTCTTCGAGAGAAGCTCTACTGTGATAGTCGACTTTGGTATATTTTTAACCCCTTATTGATAGGATTACAAACTCCTTTAAATTCGGGACCTCGTGATTTCGTGTTTTTAAACCCGGGATTTCGGGATCAGGACCCTCCTATCCCCCTCTATGTTGATGCTTTGTGAAAAATAAAGAAATCTGACTTACCGGTATGCTACCATTATATTTGCCATTGTTAGAGTCATGTCCAAAGCAGAATATTAATGAAACACATGCAATAATTCCTTTTCAATACTTTGTGCAAGAGAACGCCATGTTTACTGCACTGTGACAAAATTTCAAATGACGTAATGCTGCCTGTGACGTCAAATGTGATTCGCCGTGATTCGACGCGAAAAAGAAGTTCGTTTGTTATTTTCTCTATTATTGTAGTAATTTTTATTTTTTTTGAATTACCGATAAACAGAATAAAGGACTTTTTGTTTTTGATACTGACTTTATCACAGAAAATATCAGGCTCGCCCTTCGGGCTCACCTGATATTTTACTGTGATAAAGTCAGTATCAAAAACAAAAAGTCCTTTATTCTATATTGACGTGGCCCTGTAATTGTATTATTGTACTATGTTGAATTTGTGTATTCTTGTCTTTAATGTGTGCTAATACGATTGGTCTTAATGCTATGTTCTTCTTTGTTAAGCTTTGTTGTGCTTCTTCGTTACTTGTTTTTTTTTAGTGAATAATATATTTACACATAGTTCATGTTGTTAACTGCTGTAATATATTTTTAAAATTTTTACCTACTATGTCTGTTTTTTGTTCACAGCTAGTTGTCAATATAATGTAATTTGATGCGACTGTAATGCAATTGGGAGGTTTAGCTAGCTTTAAAATCATGTTCAATCCACCATTTTTACACCAGAACATGTTTATACCAAATCTGGTATATGACAGTTGTTATCCATTCGTTTGATGTGTATGAGCTTTGGATTTTAAAAAGGGACTTTCTGTTTGAATTTTCTTTGGGAGTTCAATATTTTTGTTATTTGTACATTTGACATAATACAAATATCAGTTGAGTTACATACTGAACTGTGAAATAAAAGACAAATGCTACTTATAAGACGAAATGCTGACATGTTTATTGTGTGAACTATTAGTTTATTAACCTTTTAGATTAAAACACTGAACATTTATCCCATTATAAATAAAATAATGTTTTCTTCATTTGAAACTATATTTGAGCCATTTAATAGTTATTCGGTGTCTCTTGGTATCGTTAATTCTAGAATTCCAAAGGATATTTTCATGTTTTGTCTTATGTCAGAATATAATGAGCGCAATAATTAAAAATGTTTATGGGAAAGAAGTGACAGTTTAAAATACAACTATTCATTCTTAGTCATGCTTGATAAATTTTACATTTTCGACATCCAGCAAAAATGGACAAATGGACAAAATCATATGATTCTTAAATACAGATAGATATTTACAATTTCTTACATTTAATGATAAATAATTTCCTAATTTGGTGGCGTCACCCTTATAACAAAAAAAGGACACATACTATAATTGTTTTCGGGCACGACTGTTATAAATGTCAATTGCGATTTGAAAAAATAGGAATATTGTGTTTATATACACGTCATTCGAACTAGAAGTACTTGCATCGACTAAAAGGATCATTCAAAGCGATATATATATTTTTTTCCCAAGTACTAGTAATCCACATCATTAACAGTATTTTAAAAAGACTTCCATATTGAAATTTTTTAAATCTAAAATGTTTCGTATACACTTCCTGTTAGAAATATGGGTGGGATGTTGAAATACCGAGACATGCTAAATAGATAGACATAGTTCTTAAATTATAAAAAAGGGAATAATAAAATCAAAATAGAATGAGTGATTAATAGTAATAAAAGAAACAACTACTAGTAAATAAAATGATTAAAAAACGAACGTGAAATGAAACTGATAATTCATCATTGTTCATGCGTGGTTTCCCATATTAAAAGGAGGTGTAGTATGATTGCTATACCTGTACTTCTAATCAGTTAATTTTTTTTTTTTTAAATGCATACGGTTTCAAATATATTAATTTTGCAATATAAAACTCATCATGAATTTCACCATATCGGTAAAACCAAGGTTTACGGTTATTTTATGTACATAACCAAACGAAAATATACAACAACTTAATGAATATAAGGAAGTTGAAAGTGAAATATTCACTTTTAATTAATCGATATGTGTATCACTTGTCACTCGTATGAACAAAAAGAATCAAAGATCTGATATCTTACCTTTGTGTTTCAGCTTTAGATGTTTACATTTTATAAACATAGGACTTTTCGTTTTGAATTTCTCATGGAGTTCTGGTATTTTTGTTAATTTGTTTTTTACACAAAACTGTTTACCATATATGTCCGCAAAAATTGCTAAAGAATGACAAAAAGTTTGTTTTCTCCTTCTAACAAATAGCTCTGTAATACGCAAATAATGGCAACAGTAGTATATATATATCATTATATGAAGAAAACAACGGATCAACAAAAATACTATCTGGAAATAAAACAAAACAGTAAAGGACTGTTTCAAAGGTGTCTTGTAACATTCTGTTTATAGTACAGAAAAGACATGTTTTTTGCGATGAATTTCATAAAGTTAAAATTAGGAACATTTCATCAGATTCATGACTTAATACAACCATGAATTTCACCAAATCCTGTTCTGAACGATGAGTATTAGTACCACATGTACATAGCATAAAATATAGCATAACACTATGTATCAAAGATAAATATTTTCTGAAATCGGTATGAGCAATTCGTGTTTAATCTAAAAATCTAGTTATGAAGCAGAAGTACTAAAATATTTACAAATAAAAACTATAAACAGTAAACATGGTATGTGATATAAAAATGATACCAATTATCATAATTGATATCACATTGATAAATAATATATGCGACTCGTGTTACGTCATAAATGATTTCACTTCTTTTTCCAATCATGTACTGGGTTGCTTTCAATATCGTAGCGTCTACGTAGAGCTATGAAGATTTGTGCTTAGCTGCTATCAATATATATGTAGAAGCTATAGGCTAGCTACACGTTCAATAATCATAAATCTACGTAGCCCTATGTAGCCGCTACGATATTGAACGCAACCCAGTGCATGATTGGAAAAAGAAGTGACATCATTTATGACGTAACATACGCTATTGATCGTAACCCTGGTCTGTTTTATTTTATCAGCTTTATCATTCATTTTGGAATATTATTTACACCTGTGTCAAAAGGTAACAACATCTTGAATTTCGTTACACATTAACAATATAGGGTGATGACTAATGCAGATATCGAATATCAGGAAATTGAAAGGCAAATATTTGAATAGGTAAACTTTCAATATCAGATTTTGTAATTGTACCTTTCACTGTTCACTGTAAATTTTCAATTACTAAAAGTATCATTTAACTTTTTGTAAAGAAATTGGAGACCTTGATAAGGAGACAAAGTTTAATCAGAAACTGTAGTTAACAACTCCTGTGACGTTGTTAGTTCCTCTCAGTATTTTTTTATTTAAATATTTCCTTGGTATCTTTAGTCTCATGTTTCTATTCAAAAATCATAATTTTCTTTCGGTTGTAAAAAGTAAAAACACGAAAATACTAAACTCCGAGGAAAATTCAAAAAGGAAAGTCAAAAATCAAAAGTCCAAACAAATCAAACGAATGGATAATAACTGTCATATTCCTGACTTGGTAAAACGTCTTTTTATTTATAAACGATTTACAAATAAACAAAAAAGCATAAAGGAATTTGTTTTGTATAACTTTTATAAAGAAAAAGTGTTTCGATAAGACAGTTTGGGTCTCACATTATACATTGTAACTGTTTTCGAGTCTTTTGAACAAAAATCGTTTATATCCCTTTTTTACTTATAAATGGACTTAGTTTTTCTGTCTGTTAACATTACATTCATTTTATGGTTTAATTTTCATAGAATTTTAATAACTTTCTGAAACTATCCTGGATGTGTACTAGAAGCTCGTTTTTTATCATCAGATAGCATCCGGAAGTAAATTTTATAAAATAAAATTCCTGTTTATCAATTTTTGTCGAGCAAGTGACTTTTGTAAAAAAAAAAAAAAAGAGACATAGCAACCTTAAATTACGTCGTCGCAGTCGGCGGCCACACATATTACTCTGTGCTGACAGTTTTCGAAATTTTAATAATTTTCCCAAACTATCCATGATTTGCACCAACCTTGGACAAAACTTTGTTCATTATCATAAGACAGTATCTATAATTAATTATTGTAAATAAAGATCCTATTGATCCATTATTTTCTTATAGATGAAGGTAGTTTTTCTGACAGTTAACATTACATTCACCCTATGCTTAAAATTTTGAAAATGTTGATAAATTTCTTTTACCATCTATGATTTGCAAAACACGTTGACAGCAGCTTGTTTATGTTCTTACATTTATTTGTAATGTAGTCCTGCCATGTGATATTGTCATTTTAGTTTTAATTTAACATTGCCATAACAGCGAGAAGTTTTGCTAGCTACAAAACCAGGCTTAACCACCTTTTTTTCTTACAATGCCATGTACCAAGCCAAGACAATGACAATTCTTAACTGATAGTTTGTATCTGTGTGTGTTGCATGGTCGTTTGGTGTTGTTTTGCACTTAAGTGTTTTTGATGGTTCGTGGTTTCCCCTGATATTTGATGTGTTCCCTCAGTTTTAGTTTGTAACCCGGATTTGTTTTCTCTCTATCGATTCATGACTTTCGTACAGCGATATTCTACTGTTGGTTTTATGAATGATTATAAGATAGTTTCCAGAAAGAAATTTTGTAAAATAAGATCCTGTATATCCGTATATAACTTATAAATGGACATAGTTTCTCAAGATTCATTGAAACTTTATATTGATAAATCTTTGTCAAAACAACTCTTATTCGTTGTCATATTGTATAATAACTTTAATTCGTTTTATTGGCTTACAATGAAAGATTGGTTGTTGGACGACTTATTTGTTCCACTTGACATTGCCATACGCATGTCTTTATTTTATTTTAAATGTGACCTATATAATAGGACTTAGGGAACATCTATTTGTTCTAGTGAGCTTCCTCCAGGCATGCTTGCAGGATGCTCCAAGCATTTTAAAGAGGCTAATATCGTTAATGCACCATAAGATTCTTATCAATGTCAATCAAATATAAAAGTTATAGTTAAGAGCTTGTATGAGCTTCTTGTAAGCCTTTTTTACGCCTGTATAATAAAGTTTTACTAAGTTGCCCTAGATAATTGGTTCTTCTGAAAATTCATAAAATCAATCTAAAAATAATTGATGAGGTATTTCAATTAGTTAGCAACATAAACATTTATTACTAACCAATCATCTATAAGTGTAACTCTACTACGAGATGCATTGAAAGAATACTGGATCTAGTTTTAAAACCGTTATTGAAGAGTCATCACATTTACATTCAAGATACGAAAGAATTCATTTATAAAAAAAGCGTCACACAAGGTCAAGAAAGAATGCATTCTTATTGCCTATGATGTAACGTCAATATACACAAATATGAAGATTGATAACTAAGAAGAAACAGTTATCAATGCACTTTCATCAGTTGAAAAACCAGAATATGCTTTAAAAATAAATTTCAAACAAGCAGAATAAGCGGCATTTGTAAAGTTAAGAAACAATTAACTTGAATTAACTTGAATTAAATGGACAGTTAAACAAACAAATTATAGGAGCGCCTATTGTTGCTATATTTTCTCCGACATGCAGATTTACAACTATTTGACCAATTCGAAATGCCTCATCAATTATTTTTAGATTGATTTTATGAATTTTGGAAGAAGGTATATGTGTCCATGTTTAAATTCGTTAATATTCTTCAAAAAATTTAAGTTTATGAATCGAATCCATTTCTTTTTTCCTAAATAGTTTTCAACAATATCTCTTATAGATTTGGCAACAACTTTGATATTTATTTCATGTAATGATAACTGTTAAGGTGACTTGTTTCTGTTTTAATGTAATCGATTTTATTTACAACCACTGTTGTGTTTTTTTGATCGGCTTTATATAAATATGTTTTAGTTATATTAGAGCTTTTCGTTCTCATGTTGATGAAATGTCCCTAAACTGTTTAGTCTTAAGTTTTGATGTATTTATTGTTGTGTCAATTAACTAATTTTCAGGGGCAAAATAGTAATACTTTATTATTACAGGCGTACAAAAGGCTCACAAAAAGCTCATACAAGCTCTTAACTATAAACTTTTCTATTTGATTGACATTAATGGGAGAGTAATGGTGTATTAACGATGTTAGCTTCTCTAAAATGCTCGGAGCATCCTCCAAGCATGCCTGGAGGAAGCTCACTAGAATAAATATATGTTCCCTTAGATATATCACTGTTTTTGTACTAACATGAGAAAGACAAAAGTTGCCATATATGCACCAAACCACATATCCTGAATACTTGAGAATCATATAAATATATATATATATATATACAATACTGATTTGTTTAGTCAGGCGGGCCCTCTAGATTTTCCGAGCTTATGAAATGATTAAGTGAGTATTATTCTTTTTAAGTGTGATACATGCCATGGTGGCTGTTTGGGTGTAAGAATAGAGAAGCTTTCATTTCATTGAGGCGTCAAGACAAGTTTGTTATATCTGAGCTTTTTTATAGCTGACAATGCTGCATAGTATTTGCTTATTGTTGAAGGCCGTGCCGTGATCTGAAATTGTTGATTTCTGTGTCATTTGGTGTCTTGTGAAAGTTGTCTAACTGGCAATCATACAACATCCACTTTTTTGTTTTATAAGACCGCATTTACGAGTATCAAATCCTGTTCACATCTTCAAAAAAAGGAAGTAATATCAATGGGAAAATGTACATATTGCCGATACAAAGAAATGTTGAAACAAAAAATACTAAAGGAAATCTATTTAAGCTTTTATGATTATAGACATCGCTATCAAAAAACAACATGGGAAGAAGGACATGGTTACCAGAATACAGGTGAATATCGCTGATTCTGAGATCTGATTCGTTTTCCCTAGTCTTACGTTTTTTTATGTAATGATCATTGTATGGTGTTTTTTTGTCAGGGTAGTTTTCAGTTTGTTTTCGAGTTTTTTAACCTTATTTTTGAAATAGGGGTTTTAGTTTCACCATGTAAACGAGTTAAACTAACAAAGTTCTATAACTTGAATTTTAAATTTAGGCGACTGAATAGCTGAACTAGATTATTCATTTAACGCTGTTACCTATAATATGAGGAAATCACGAACGTCAAATATGAGTTTTTTAAGTGCTGAAGCAAGTTACGTATTACCAACATCACTGGAAAAATTAGACATTAGTTATACAGTACTAAATACCGTACCTGCAGTATGGGTGATTGTTCCTGAAAATAACAACCTTACATTTCTAGATATATCTTATTCAAATACAACTTTGTTCATGTCTATCCCTAATATTCAACTAACGACTTTCATTTCTGCCGGGACGAGGTGCGATTTTGCTTGGCATGAATTAAAAAAACTTCAAAATAGCAGTTTAAAAAATATTGTTCTGAAAACGCGCACATAAATAACGGGATAAGGAAGTACGGTAATGGGTTGTTCAAAGATCTAGCATCTGTGGTGTCATTAGATATATCTCAAGATGACATTTGGTATTTAACAGATGAGCTGTTAAAAAGCCAATGACGAATTTGACCTATCTGTACTTCAGCCAAAACCTTCTTCCCTCTGTTCCGATACAATTAATTGGTCATTCTTATATAAACACACTTGATGTTAGAAACAATCTACTCACACGTGTAAGTTTTGATATTATACATTGGGCAGATCGGATGCAAGAACTTCATGGAATGACATTACGTTTCGTTGATAATACATTTGAATGCAACTGTGAAACTATTGACTTCATAAGGTGAATTCAAACAACCAAGGTGAATCTTGACAGCCGATCATCGTTAGTTATCAAATGGAACAGTTATTGTTACACTTATTGCGTATAATTCTTTATATGACTTGTTTGCGGACTGTAAGGGTACAATATGGTTAATATAACTTTGGCGTCATTTCTGTTATCTACATTTGTCACGGTAGCTTTTCTACTTGTGGTATATAGTAAGAGATGGAATATTCTATTCTCTATCTATGGAATAATGCGCCGCACAGTGGAACGTGAAGTCCGGAAGAGTTATCAATATGATGTTAATGTTTCATATGAAAGAGAGGTTGTTGTTTGGATTAAAGATGTGCTAATATCAAAATTTGAGGATGAGTGGGGACTGACAATGTGCATAAAAGATCGAGATTTTTTAAGTGGAACGAGTCTAGCAGACATCGAGGCAGCGAGTATCGAAAACAGTCGATCTTTTTTATTTCTTATCATGCCTGCATTTGAGTCTTCCCATGATTGGTTGTTTGAACTCGACAGAGCAGAATATGAGTAAATAACAAAAAACCTTGAGGGAATCATATCAATCACAAAAGATATAACAACAACTGATATTCCAGTTGAGTTCTCCTACATTTAGAATTATGCATATCTTATTCAATGGCCTAATAATCCTCGAAATTTGGATGATACATGGCGGAAGTTAGCGATTTTTCTCACAGATGGCTCTGCTTATTACAAATAAACATGGTTTACTTTTTAAATTGTTACTTGGATGGAGAGTTGTCTCATTGGCACTCACACCACAGCTTCCTATATCTATCTTTATAAACATATAAATTTAATGTTCATGAAATAAATTTGATTTGCAATACAAAAGCTTCATGATACTCGAATTATATTATAAATAAAGGCAACAGTAGTATATCCCTGTTCGAATGTCATAATTCGATTAAGAGAAAACAAATTCGGGAAACAAACTTACCTTTAGTTTTTGTTTAGTTTCCTGTATCTCAGTATTTAGTTTTTCTCCTCTCGTTTGTTGTGCAGGAAACAATCTTTGATTTCGAAATAATATTTTGTTTGTTTGCTATGTAATATTTTATATAATGTATTTAATTTATCTTAGACAAATACACAAGGACAACTTTAATTGATTTTAATATTTAATTTTGATTAAGATTTTAATATTTTGCAAATAGAGGAAGCACCTAATGACAATGTATCAAGAACAGTGGATCATGACTCCGACCTTCACATAAGACTATCAGGGTCAAATAATTAATGTTTATATGTCTAAACCTAGTTACATATATACGTGCCTACCGTGCGAAAACATTTGAAGTAAGACCATTTACAATCACACATATGGCAAATCGTCGCACATCAACACATCGGTTCCGTTTTCAACCTATATACCATACAAAACTGTTATTGCCCTGACAACATATTTCGTGTTCACCATAGATTATGCCTTCGAATATAAATGAAGAGGTATTAAATTTGAAAAGAACACCCGATGCAAGGCCAACAACAGCTTATTAACGGCGGTCTTATAACATTTCCTGGTCTATCATACTTTAGGATACTTTTATTAATGTCATTGTCATTGATGTACCATCTTCCAGTTTGATTGTCTGGAAAGCAATAATAAACATATTTATTGATTGTGTAAAAAATGATAATTGTTTGCTTAAAAAAACAATCAAATGAAAACGATGACGAGTTTAGAATTATATATTTCTACGAAAAACCAGTAGGGACATTCTATTGTTACAATTTCTAATTTCAAAATTGACATTTCTCAGTTCCAACTTGACATTTCTCTGTTTAAAAATAAAACATGTCCGTTCCATGTTTACATTCATCTCAACTAAGAATTCAGAAATATCAAATGGAAACACGGAATTAAGATTTAAGTTTGTCCCTACCAGTCTTTCGTTGATATTGTAATTATGATAATTCTGTTGTATCATTCGCAAATCACTAGGTTATGGAATAAAATTGATCAGGTACGACCGAGAACAAATCCGAGGGAGAGCATATAAACCAACAAGGACATAAAGAGTAGACAATACATCTATGGAAAAAAATGCCTCATTAATTTGCGACATTAATTTAAGTAAAATGACATGATAATTTTATGAACTAGTAATTTACAGGCAATTTATATACATGTATATATAAATTACTCATTGCACTGTCGAAGCAATGACATATACAATGATTTTTATCCCTCAGGTCTGATACACTCAAAACAACGGTACCGAAACAGTGTTAGAAACAAAGTAGGAAAACCAATAAAATCTCCTTGTATCATTATTTAAATCCTGCCTTTACTCATTTATTTTTGTTTTAGCGATATTTGTGACAAATCATATGTTATGAAACCAAAATACTATACCTCTAGCATTTTCTTGCCGGTAACTACTCGTGTTATTGTCAATGTCTCCCAACCAGTGGCTTCACCCGATTCCACTTCTGTCATTTTGGTATCGGAATCGACCGTGATAGTATACTTGAAATCACAAAAAAGTTACGATAAGTTTTTAAAAAATCAATGTTGACTTTTTCATTAAAATTAGTACAAACATATAAGTAAACAAGCCTTAAGTTCACACTGTACATTAAACTGTTTTAGTGAACCATTATACTCAAAACTGTAATTTGGCATAACATATAAAGAATTCATATCATAATGGACATATGTAGTCCGTTTTTTAAAGTCTACATGATAAAATATCTAAATTCAAAAGTTTGAAAAAAAACCCGAACAGACCGGAAATAAAATCCCGTCCAATCATGCTATGGTAGGCTAGAAATGAAATGACTGCAATATTTACATGTATATAAGGACTGGTCTTTTACCACGACATTTTATATTCCTGTGTTTGCATTAAATTGGTCTTATGAATAATCATAGGGGAAATCAATATTGTGCCAAATACAGCAAAAATGTAAGTTTAACAAAAAAAGCTATTCTCATTGCAAAACCTAGGACTTGTTACAAAATGAGAGACATGCCTTTACCTTTACTCCCTTTCCAAACATATCAGTTTCTGTCACTTCCTCTCCAGACTTGAATTTGTATGTTTTATCTGGACCAGCTGTGCTTTTAATATCACAAATCCACATGTCGCCATCTTTTTTGAAATCTACCTCAAATTTAGCATTTCTGAACTCCTCAACATATTCAGTAGGTATTTCTTAAATAGATTAAAAAAAATATCAAATTCATATCAAAATGTCTTGAGCATGAGAATAACTATAATCTAATAAAATCATAAATATGCTGCATATCAACATGAGTAATTACCCTAGCAAAGTTAAATTGGACATGTGTATAGAAGTTGAAGGGGAAGTCTATACTTTATAAGTTTTATATGTTTTCTTTTAATTTTAGTTCATTCTTAAGTTTGGGATCATAGTGTCACGTCCATTTTCGCTGAACCATTAGTTTTTGTTCTGAAGTCCGCACAGGTTGTAATCTAACATTAAACGTTTTATCCATGTACATTCACTATTCGGGAAAAAAACTAATTCAAAATTCGAATACCACTAATATTAACGTGACAGACAAGAATGACACGTGTAGCGCATGACAGAACTTCCTCTGACAAAGTTGAACTTAGTTTTCTGCTTTGATTTCTTTTAATTTCTAAAGCAATTATTCATATATTTTTGAATACTTTTGCATTGAACCATGATATCATGATGAAGTTAAATCAAGGAATGCGTATCAGACGCCTCAAAATGAAAAATACAACAGCCCTAATTGTGCCCCTTTAATAGCAGACTTGTTTTTGTACTGTTACGAATCACAGTTTATGTGTAAAAATTCAACAATACTTACCGTTATCGTGAAGATATTTTTTCGTTAAATAATCAAGAATTTTCTCAATATACTGCTGAAATTTACCCCAAGGAAATTACTTTAAATAAATCCAATGTATTCTGTAATAACTGTCCTTTCCTGGATTTAGATATTTCGGTTTTAAACGGGAAACTACACACTAAAATTTACGACAAAAGAGACGATTTTTCATTCCCTATTGTTAATTTTCCATTTTTAGATTGTGATGTTTCCTTTGGCACCATTCTACGGTGTTCATATTTCAAAACTTGTTCGCTATGCCCATGTCTGTTGTGACTTTTTTTTATTTTAACGAACGCAACCTATGCATTACTGGAAAATTATTAAACCAGGGATATCGTTATCATAAATTACTTAAAACCTTTACTAAATTTTTCCATAGATATAAATATTTGGTTTTGAAGTTTGGTTGTACCTGTAGAAAACTTTTTTCAAACGGGAAAGCATATCCTCATTTTTACGGAAATGTTGTTAACCGTGCCAGGAAATTTAGAAATGATCCATGTAAACTTGTTGTTCCTTTAAATAAACTTATTGGTCCGAAAACACAATTATTTCGTAGTGCATTTCTTTTAGAATATAAATGAAAATAAATAAAAATCCCACCTACGCTTTCTCAAAGAAACCTTTACAGTGTGTTGTACTACTTTTGGGACACATTATATCAAAATTATAGAAAATTTCATCGGCTCTAACTCAAAATATGGACAATTGTATGTTTAGGGCGTCTTGAAATCTTTTGACAGCTTCCGAAGTGCTAATTTTCAACCTTTTTCAGCTGGACCAAATCACTGCTTTCCTTTAAATTCTGAACCCACATTTTTTTTAAAGTGTAATTTCATCCACCTACTTGCAATTTAAGGCATTAAACATGGAGGAATAAATTTGGAAGGGGTATAAAAATTAATAGCAAGTAACCCACTGTCAACACTATAGCTAGGGACTATATCAAGGGACGACAATGGTGGTTTCGGACCTATTCTAAAAGGTTACCTATTCAACACTGTAATAAGATCATTGAATATTGTTTTTATTGGTATAAATATTGATTTTGTTATCAGTAGATTTAAAGCTAACTAAATATTACTAGTATGTTATATACATATACATTTTCATGATCTACATTCTGTCGATACCCGTAAATTGGCATTACACAAGGTAATGTTTTTCCGTATGTTGAATGTGTACGGATTGAGTGTTTAGTCTGAGAGGCATGATTTTTTTATTAGTTGTTAGTAGCTTTGAACTAGCTGTCAGATAACTGAGAGTACCCTCAGATCTGTTCATTGTGTCTTTTTGTGTCGGGATGTATAAGTACCCGGCCACGTACACTTGTATTTTATTTCTATCTGATAAGTTAAGCCTTTTTCAACTGATTTTTATAGTTCGTTCTTATGTTGTACTGTTATACCACTGTCCAAGGTTAGGGGGATGGTTGGGATCCCGCTAACATGTTTAACCCCGCCACATTATTAATGTATGTACCTGTCCCAAGTCAGGAGCCTGTAATTCAGTGGTTGTCGTTTGTTTAAGTGTAACATATTTGATTTTCGTTCATTTTTTTTACATAAATAAGGCCGTTAGTTTTCTCGTTTGAATTGTTTTACATTGCAATTGTCTTATCAGAGCCTATTATAGCTGACTATGCGGTATGGGCTTTGTTCATTGTTGAAGGCCGTACGGTGACCTATAGTTGGTAATGTTTGTTTCATTTTGGTCTTTCATGGATAGCTGTCTCATTGGCAATCATACCACATCTTCTTTTTTATATGTCCTGAGATTTGTATGTTCACGAATTGAAAAGTTTATGATCTTTAAATTCTTGGATATTTTTTCTCCAAAATTCAATTTACCTTTTGGTTCATGTCAAATCAACAAAATTACTTAGAAATTAAATTCATATTTGATTAGACCTGTACAATCTCATATTTCACAAATGAATATGTATATATTTATGTTTTATAAAATATGTTTCTCTAATGATTATCAAATTTATTTTTATTTTTTAACAAACGAACAGTTACACCGCAACACCCCACCCCACCCCACCATTTCGAGAGTCTGTTTAATTCCCTATAAAGTTGATAATTATTTTACATCTGTAAGCACATTTCCATTTATTCAGTAAGCAGTAAGCAGATAAAAGTTAGGATCCTCAAACTCAGCCAATCATCTTCTGAGATCATCGGCAACCGCACGTTGATTATTTTTCTTTTTATATAATTTTATTATAAATACTTCACTGACAAAAATATAAATTCAAAAAGAAAACATATCTTTTTTCAAACGTTTTCAGGTAGCCGAGAGACGTATTGTCGCAAAGTCGCGGTCACGAAAACAAGGATGAAAAGTCAGTTTTTACCTTGGGCTAAATATAGTTCACACGAATTCAGGTCACTGTCACTGATTGGTTGTCTATTTCAAGTC
Organism: Mytilus edulis; assembly: GCA_019925275.1. NCBI lineage: Eukaryota > Metazoa > Mollusca > Bivalvia > Mytilida > Mytilidae > Mytilus > Mytilus edulis. Next base: position 114,001,257 of record CM034351.1, read on the forward strand.
GGAATGCATCGTTTCTTTTCAAAGATAAGAAGACAAAAGTTCCGGTGGTCATTGAACGATAACAATAGAGACGTTCCGATGGCCATTAACTTGTTGGCTTTTTTTGGCTTTTAAAACGTGAAGACAATCAGGTAGGATGACAATCTTATGTTATGGAATAATATCAGTCAAAATTGAAATTAAAAAAAGTGTAGTTGATCATATTGTTCAGAATCTAGAAAACAGTTTATTTTGAAGTTCATTTTTCAAAGCCCACGTTCAGAGAATCAAGGTCAAAAACGAAAGTAGAATAGTGTTAAAACTGGGAGTCAAAGGATTTTTTCCCAATTACTTCACCATATGTATAATAATGCAAAATTTGTTGTAAAAAAAGAGAACACTTTTTTACTGAGCCATCTAAATTAGGAAAAGGTGTGCGACAAGGCGATGGCTTAAGCCCTCTCTTATTTCATATATATGTCAATGACCTTGATTCAATTCCCCCCCCCCCCCCCTGCTGATGATTTAATATTACTATCTGAAAAACAAAGAAGGTCTTCAATCCTATTTATATTCTCTAAAAACATACCGTGATAGATGGAAGCTGAATGTCAATTGAAATAAAACAAAAATTATGATCTTCAGTAAAGGTAAAAAAAAAATCATTTTTTTTTTATAATAACAAAGAAATTGAAATTGTTGAGAAATATAAATATTTAGGTATTATCGTTTACTTTAATGGAAATCTTAAACATGCTGCAGAACACTTATACAAACAAAGCCCAAAGGCACTTTTTTCTCTGCATTCTAAGACATATGGATTCAATATTATAGATCATAAACTAAAATTAAAACTATTTGATACTCTTTTAAAACCCATAAGAACTTATGGATCTGAAATATGGATTAGTGACTGCAATATAAAAGACTAAAATATTGATAAATTACCTTTTGAAAAAAGTTCATTAGAAATTCTGTGAAAATATTTTCGGAGTTCACAAGAGAAGTTCAAATATGGCAGTGAAGTGTGAATTAGGCAGCAACCATTTGATTTTCGGGGGTGGGGGGGGGGCTATTTTTCTGTACAAAGTGGAAAACAATTTTTTTCTTTCAATTTTAGCATTACAGATAGTGGCAGCTGAGGGGGTAAAAAACAATTTTTTTCAGAATTCAAAACGAATTATTTTTTTCTCCAAAAACTGGAAACAAACTTTTTTTCCTAAAAAATACATAGCCCCCCCGAAAATCAAATGGTTGCTGCCTTAGGAAGACAACCTTCTTTGAATCATATACTAATACTAGCATTAAAATATTATGATCGACTTAAACAGCTTCCGTCTGACAGATTGCTTAGTTAAATATATAAATTAGATCATTCATTATATACTGATGGACACAGATCTTGGCACAAATTTATCTCGAACTCTATTTAATAATATATTTTAACAGACAATAATCTCAATTTAAAGAACTTAAAGGAAAATATTAATAACCAACATTCAAATAACACTTTGCATAATCTAGAAAAAATACGTTCTATTGAACAAGACAATAAATTATATTTCTATGCCAATATTTATTCAGAAGAAATTAAATTTAGGAGATAACTGTAATTTAAGCTTGTCCTTCGTACAAAAATGTTAAACGTAGATTTTATTGTCGCAGAGATTGGTAAACGAATATTTGCAACAGTAAAATCAAGTATTAAATTAATTCACAAGATCTGTGCCCTGAAAAAGTTATGAAAAACATTATTAGTTTACTTAACCCACAAAATAATTGATGATACAAAAAATATATGATTTTCCTGATTTAATAAAAACTTAAAAATTGAAACTATTGTCGACTCGACCTAAAATAAATAACATTTCCAAATGATTTATATATCCGACTTATTGAACAGTTTACCCAAAAACAAAATCAGAGGATATATCAATTTTCTGTCAATGCTTGAGAAATACTTGTATGATTTAAATACGCGTAACAGTGTACCGAGAAAAGGGGGGTCATTTGTTTACAAATGCACGGAGTTATGCAAAATGAATCGATCAAAATTTCTAACAAACCGGATTATTATATAGATAAAACTCCTTTTCAAGTAAATGAATTGTAAGCATAAGGGAATGTATACTATTTGTAATTTAAACATAAAAAAATTTGAAATTTCTTTGAGATTATTTTTCTTTCCTTAATTTCATACATAAAAAAATTGTATTTTGAAAGATGAAATTAGGTGCCAGGAGATTGCGAGAATGCAGGATATCCGATTTTGCCAGACACCGAAAAATCATCTTTCCTGAAGGGGGTTGGTAGCTGGATTAATTTTTGGATTCCTGTTTTTTTTTAAAATAAAACATCTTAGAAGGGATGAGAATAAAACATGTTGGAACCAATGGAGAATGGCGCTCGAAATAGAAACTATAAAAAGCTTTATAATATACAGTACAACTAAACTTACTAGATGCCTTTGCAAATCCATCATAATTTGTGTATGAGCTTCCGTCACCTTCCCATTTTCCAATAAATTGTGCCATTTTGATGTCAATTAATTACTGAAATCCATATACTTCCAGAGCGAATCTTATAACTGTATTTAACATTTAAAGTAGCTTAACTGTTTAAACAAAGTTTTTAACCTAAATGAGTGACCTACATTTTGACCTGTTAAATAACTATAGACGATCGTAAATCATAATACTTTACCTTTGTTATATTAAGTTGGTCTTAATTCTATATAAATTAAAACAACTATAGACGATCGTAAATCATAATACTTTACCTTTGTTATAAGTTGGTCTTAATTCTATATAAATTAAGTTGAAGTGCACAATTGACATATTTATAGATGCATGAAGTTGGTATTGAACCTTTTTAATCGTAAAAATAAAAAAATAAAAATATTTTCATTATTTACGTTTTGTCAAATTCTTGATATATGCTGAAACCTTTATGTTCACAGTTTTATTCCATATATACTGTTATTTAAACTTTCAAAACCGTAAGATTTGTATGGGTTTTTTTTTCTTCTGTACAAACTTTTTTTTCGCCTTCGGCGAAGAACAATCTATTTTTTTAGCGACAAACCGAAAACATATTTTTTTCTTTCAATTTCAGCAGTACATTGGGTGAATCAAAAAAAAAAATTTCTCAGGGTCCAAAACAAATTATTTTTTCACCAAAAACTGGAAACAAACTTTTTTTACGCTCCTTAACAAAAATTAATCTATAAACTGACAATTTACGACATATTAAACAAGAACTATCTTTAAAAAAGATATCCGACGTATTTAAATTTCAGTATATGTTTAAAACTATAATTTCGATAACCTTCAGAAGCACATACGATACAGTTACAGGAGAGGTAATGACGTCGCTAACGTAAAATGTTATTTTTGCGACGTCAAACTGTGACATCGGGAAAAGATGCATTTTTTGACTGATTATTATCATTCAAACTGATTTAATTTGAAAGCGAGTTCATGGACCCCTATTTTTTAAAACAGCAATTTGTTTCATTTTGCAGGGAGATTATGTGACCCAAATTTTTTAAAACTGTAAACAGAGGATGTTTTTTAATTTTGATAAGCATGCAGCAAAAAATGACGTGTTTTCCTCCATTCATGAACATTTGATAAAATATGAGTTATTTCTGAATAAAACATGCATAATTTTTTAGAATACTTATAAAATACAGAAATTACCGATTATTTAACAAAACACAATTTCTGTTTATCTTTTATAACAAAAAAGTTATGTCTTTCTTTCGAAAAAGAAATTACGGCCACAAATCTGAATTTTGAGCAAATATACAAAATTTCGACCTCATTTTACTCAAAAAGTAGCACATGAAGGTATATTTTTATTACATATTTGATTCAATCAGATAAAAAATAGCCTATATGCAAATTTTCACGAACTTGTAAATACAGGATCAAAACTGTATCGTATGCCCTTAAGGCAATAATATATAAAAATATTGTGATGACACCTAAAAATTTTATTTGTCAAAAAATCCAGTGCAAATAACAAGAAACAAATATACATTTACTACACAGCAAAAAGTGCCACGCATGTTTCACGCATGGTAAAGAAAACGTGTGTAAAACGTATGTTTTTTGTGCGTTTAACGCATGTTTTTTACAACATGCGTATAACAGGCGTGCAAAAACATATATTAAATATGCGTTACAAAACGCATGAAATATTTCACATGTGTAAAACATGTGTAAATACAAACTCATGTAAATTACATGTTTTACATGCGTTTTACATGAATTTCAAAATTATATTTTTTTTATGACTGATTTTTTATCTTTGGCTTATTTTTTTTTAGTTTTGTAGTGGAAATTAACAATTTATAAATGAAAGACATGATTGGAACCCCTCCTTTATCCTTGGTTGGGAAACCCCTTTGAAAAATGGGCTTTTGGCTGGATCCGCCACTGAAGAATGTAATAACTTGAAAGTCTGAAAAATAAATGAAAATTACAAAAACATGTCTGCCTAAAATATTTAATATTTAAATTTTAAAGCATTTTGTTAAGCTTGAATTGACAAAATTTACACATGGTTAAAATGAAATGCTGTAAAGTATGTAGATGAATTAATGTGTTAACTGACTAAATATACATTGTGATATTTGATATGCTGTCATTTATTGTCTTTTCCTTTACTTCTCATTATTGATGTCCTCCAATAGAAGCATGAGAGTATTATCTGACACAAGTTTGGTAAATTCTATATTTTGATTCAATTCATATTAAAGTTCTATTCGTCACAGTCCTGTTGCTACAAATGACTGGAACTGCTTCCTAGCAGAGTTACTTCTCCTTTTTAATTTGCCCATTACATTTCCGTGTGACAATTTCTTCTGTAAACATAAAAAAGGTGATTAAGTAAAAAGACATTTGTGATGTTTATATAAGAGATGTTGAATTTCACAAGAACTGAATGTAACTGAAAGTTAAAAGTTCACGAAAGGCAAATATATACTGAACATTCTTATGAAAAAAATGCGCAAAATCAACAAGTATTTTTACTTGAAAAAAGTAACAAATGCAGTTTTCTAAAGCAGCTTAACTCCTGCAAAAAAAACTCATCTGCAACATTTATTGAACTCATCCATGACTTTGGCTTGCCAAACTAACCTTTGAATGTGATAAAAAAATTATAAAAACAAACATGAAGTTGAACAATAGGATTGACAATGCAATTTTCATTATACTTTCCATTTTAAAGGGGAACTATTAATTCCTGTAAAAATAGTTTCTTAGCACTTAATTTTTAAACTAGAAAAAGTCTAACACCTTCCTTTTTAACAGAATTTCAATGCATAATTGACCAAAGCTGATTATTTAACTGGTCTTAGCAAAGGTGGATTTAGAGTGGGGCCATGTAAAAATTTGTTTAATTATATAGGGAATCACTGAAGCATGACCGGAGCGGGCGCCCTCTTAGGCCTCCTACTTATGAACAAATGATGAAAATTTCTAAAATCCTACAACTCACATAGGCTTGAGAGAGCTCACAATGCTATTTTCCATATCATTTATATTTCCAAGTGGCAACATATGTACAAACTACTATTATTTAACTTCACCAAAACATTGTATGGGAAAGAGAATGTGCAAACATGAAAAAAACTGGATAAAATGAAAACTTGTTGCATATACTTTATCCCTGCAATGTGTTGTTTTGCAAGACAAAATTTTAAAAAGATGAAAAAGTACTAACCTAACTAGATATGCAAATGCAGTGAAAACTTTGCGTCTAGCATATGGACATAATAAAGGACAGATTTTTTCTGTAAAATTCCTGTTGCATATATTCATACCTTCTTCAGATGAAGGATAATTTATAGCATGGCACATTTGGTATTAACTTTCAGTAAGCAAAATATTTACCACTTGATATCTCTTCAGATTTATTGTTTGTTGGGATGCTGTCCCACTAAAATATACTTTACACATTCTTTTATTCAAAAACAGATTAACTATTAAACAAAAGTTATTGCAGACTAAAACTTCTTACCTGATGAGTCCATTTTTTCTCCAGTGTCGATTACAAGTACATTTCCTTTTCTTTTCTTTGATCACGTTTTTTAAAGTGTCTTCTGTCCCAAAAGTTTTTTGTTATTGCATGTATTGACTTGCTTGGAAACTTTAATAAAAAATATATCAGTTATAGATAATTCAACATGTTAAACAAAAATGTAAAACGAATTTCTCTGATAATTACATCTATACATATATATATGTGTACGGGAAAACATGGTTTATATATAATGTTTGAGTTTTTATTAGCTTTTAATGAGCTTTCAATAACTGAAAGTACTATTAAGTTTTGATTGTTTGTCTTCATGTTAGAATTTTTTAGCTTTGTACCAATTCAATGAATCAAAACAATTTCTAACAGATTTCACCACTTTGTTCCTCTTTTGTGCTGTTACACAACAGTCACAACATTCTATTTATGCCTGTTCCAAGTCCGGATGAAATTTAGTTGTTGTTTGATGCAGTTTGCCATATTTGATTTATTTTGGCAAATCATTTTACATTTTGTCATGTCAAGCCTTGATGGCCTGTTATACATTTTTTGTAGCTGACAGTATGAGCTTTGTTCATTGTTAAAGGTATTAAGGTGTCCTATATAGATGCTTAAATCCAGTTCATATAAACATTAGTAGATAGTAATCTCATAGGCAATCATACTACATTAATCTCCTTATTTTCAATATTATTATTCAAAATTGTATTATCTTTAACACATGTATAATTAGTCACAAGGAATATAACTCAAGTTACAATCTAATGTAGCTTAGTTTAATAAAGCTGCCAGTGTAGTGTGCATTCCAACACAAAAATGTATATATCTTAATTTGTTTAACACTGTGTCTGAATTCTAGTCATTTTGCCATGTTTGGAAACCTGGTCAAATGGGCACCTAAGCCACCTTTGCCCCCCCCCCTTTTGTGGGAAAAAATTGGTTGATTATGTAGGGAATCATTGGAGCATGACTGGAGCAGGCCCCCCCCCCCCCCTAGAAAAAGTTATGGATCTGCCACTGAAAAATCTGGAAAATCAGGAAAGGCAGATTATCAAAAAAAAAAAAATCAATGATAAAATTTAATTGTTTTCTCCTCTTTTTATCCTCATATGTATGAGGGGGAGGACAGGGGGTACCCTTCTCCCTTCTCCCACCCTCTTCTCCTTTCTCCTACATTTACCCCCATTCTCCTTTCTCCCATTAGAATAAAACATCTCCTTTTGAGATATTTTTTTCTTAAAATATTAGAAAAAAATCTAAAAGGAGAGATATTTTATTTTTTCTCCTTTCTCCAACTTTTTCTCCTTTCTCCCAGCCTTCCTCTCCTTTCTCCTTTCTCCCACCCCCTTTCTCCTGGTCTCCCTTACCCCTGTCCCCCCCCCCCCCCCTGTATATACTGCAGTAGAGAAGAGAACCAATAATTACTTTCAAATTAAAGATGAAAACCGTTTTTAATATCAGCTAGGTGACAGTTAAAAAACCAATTGCAGAAATGTCGTGAAAAAAGGTGCCGATTTGACTTTAATAAGGTGATCGACGAATTACCAGCTAGGTGCCCGTGTGTCTTGTGTCCAGTAAAATTATTTAGAAATTACAGAGTTTTTTCATGTTAATTAATTCACCGTATCGATATACTTACACTGAGTGAGTCTTTGCAAAATAGTTCATTCTGTTAGGTACATAGTGGCAAGTGATAGTCATACCGTATTTTATTTATAAGTTGTACAAAAATAACCGCGGGAAATACCATTACACTGGCAAGGAGACTCAGAGGAAATTACGGAATCCACATTCATATATTTTTTTTAAGGTCCAATCGGTTACATACAATTATTAATCATGTTTACTTGTTTTTATTACTTATAAATCTACGCATGGATTTCAATCATTTAATGCTGTTTAAATGGAATTTTTAATGCTTCGCCTTTGGTTTAATATTAGCCCGTACGGTTCACCCGGAAACGAGCGTTCAGACAGACGACACTGATATTGACATCATGATTCGTGAAGCAAAACGCAAATTTTATGGAAGATATGAGATGCAGCTAGGACAATGTAGATATCTTCAATCTAGGACACTAAAGACAAGATGGGTAAGAATTCAGCTTTAATATTTTATTCGATTAACATTTCACGAAGGACTTTTAAATGCCATTTCTAAAACTGATCCACAGGACGCAGGAGTTTGAAATCCTATCAATAACGGGGTAAACATATACCAAACTTGAATATCACAGTAGAGCTTCACTCGAATCAATCTTCTGTGATTTATCCAGTTTGAGTAAATTATAAAGACATGCACGAACTTAAGTTAAGACCGTAAAGTAGAACCAGATGACCATTTATGCTTACACTTCCGTAGTCCAAATAATTATGACATCTTGAAAGGCTATTATAATTTTTTTCTTTGACGAAGTAAGGTGTCAAAGAAAATAAATATAATAGCCTTTCAAGACTTCATAATTATTTGGACTAACACTTCCGGAGCACCCGAGATCACCCCTTGTTTTTGGTGGGGTTCGTGTTGTTTATTCTTTAGTTTCCTATGTTGTGTCGTGGGAACTATTGTTTGTCCTTTTCATGTTTAGCCATGGCGTTGTCAGTTTATTTTCGATTTATGAGTTTGACTGTCCCTCTGGTATCTTTCGTCCCTCTTTTATCTGTTTATAACCATTGAAATGTATATGTCTCTTTGATAACTACATTTTTTTTTGGTAGCGAGTGAAACCGGAGTGTAGTTAACACTGGCTTCGTAATATTCCTGTTGTCTTCCCAAGTTCTGAGATAAACTATCAAAGCACGTAAACAATAAGATGTTAATTTAAAAGACATATATATATGGTTGAATATAAGTTATATACAATACCATAAATATACAGTGGGGCTGCCGCTAGTCTACTTGTTAATATTATTGTAACAGTCCAGGACTCCCTAAAGTGGGAGCCATAGGATGAGCGTCCTCTCAATTCAAATCCTATTAGTAAACTTTCCTGAACCCAATGAGTGACATCATACTTATAGTTCCTAGCTAGGGACAAAGAGTCCAATAGGGTTTGGAAGTCTGGCAAGATCAAAGTCCTGACAAGAATAATAACATGGCAGGTGGTGGTCTTGAGAGAAAGAGTTACAGAACTATAACTGTATATTAAAGTAATACATTTGTACTAAGACATACCTGCCAACTTTTCAAAATGCCCATGGGGGTTTTACGTGCAAGATGGCTATAGTGTAAAACAATGTAGTCCTACAAATTACAAAACCTTCAATGGGGCCTTCAAATACATTTTAAAGTTGTTTTTTGGCTTCTCCTTACTTTAACAAGCCTATGGCCATTTTAAAATTAATTGTTTTGTTAAAAATTATGGACAAAATTGATCTTTCAAAATTATTTTTTGGAGCCTTCATGGGGGAAATTCCCACAAATAGTGACAGTTGGCAGGTATGCTAACAATACATGTACATAACACCAGACTAGAAGACTGTGAAAACAAGTGACCTGGCATAAAATGAATATCCTGGTCTGGTTTCTCAATCTGGGGTGACTGGTAAGAACACATTCATAAATCATGGGCTTTAAGGAATCTTATTTAAGAATGTCATATCAAATTAAAATTTTCAGAGAATTGGATTATAAAATTACAGAACCAGGTGCTTTGCAGGGAGCAGCTTTCTACGACCCGCTGAGGGTGAACCATGAATAGTTGGGGCTAGTATCATGAGTATTGACACAACATTCAAGCTTGATACAGGTCTGAATTTGGATTCTGATCAAATTTTTGACATACATGTAATACGAGTTTCTGACACTAAGCAAATGTCAAGATCTTACAAATCTATTGCGCAATATTGTGCAGCTTCTTTAAACTTTTTAAAAATTTGGAATTCAAGAAATTCAATGACATTTTGTCATTTTTTTATTTTAAAATCGCTATTGGTAGTAAAAGCTCGTCCGGCCTACTAAACAAGCCGCTGTGAACCACTAAAAAACAATTAATTAAGCAGCTTTGACTCCATAATAAACGAGATGCTCAAGCGCAGCCAATCATATCTGCTTAAATGTTTTGTAAAGATATTTAACATGTTTAACAATGTCAATATTAATGAATGTATTAACAACAGGAAAATTTCCTGAAATATGGGCTAAAGGATTCATTGTCCCATTACATAAAATCGGATCTAAAGATTACCCCTCAAATTTAAGAAGCATCACGATAGGAAGTTGTGTAGGAAAACTCTTTTTAAAAATACTCAATAATAGACTATAAGAAATATAGTTGGTCCAGAGTGGACAATGCTCATTGTTGAACGCTGTATGGTGGCTATGGTTGTTAATTTCTGTGTCATTGGCAATCATATCACATCTCCTATTTTTATAGGACGACTGCAAGTTCTGGTGGATGGTCTTAGAAAAATATCATAACATGTACATGTATACCAGTATGATAGAAAAAAAAAATTCTCCGATTAGTAACTGTGTGGATGATGAATAAATGACAGGGATTTTAACCTCACTGCAATAATATATAATATTGTAGCACTTGGTACAATCACTTTTTAAACGAGCGCAAAAATTAAAAAAAATTTGGTCGTATATTGGTATCACGTTGGCGTCGTCGTTGTCATCCGAATACTTTTAGTTTTTGCACTCTAACTTTAGTAATTTTAAGTGAATAGAAATCTATGAAATTTTAACACAAGGTTTATGACCACAAAAGGAAGGTTGGGATTGATTTTGGGATCTTTGGTTCCAATATTTTAGGAATTAGGGGCCAAAAAGGGGCCCAAATAAACATTATTCTTGGTTTTCGCACAATAACTTTAGTATAAGTATATAGAAATCAATGAAATTTAACCACAAAGTTTATAACCTTAAAAGGAAGTTGGAATTGATTTTGGGAGTTTTGGTCCAAACAGTTTAGGAATTAGGGGCCAAAAAGGGGCCCAATTAAGCATTTTTTGCACCATAACTTTTGTATACATGTAAGTAAATAGAAATCTATGAAATTTAAACACAAGGTTTATGACCATAATAGAAGGTTGGGATTGATTTTGGGAGTTTTGGTCCCAACAGTTTAGGAATAAGGGGCCCAAAGGGTCCAAAATTAAACTTTGTTTGATTTCATCAAAAATTGAATAAATGGGGTTCTTTGATATGCCAAATCTAACTGTGTATGTAGATTCTTAATTTTTGGTCCCGTTTTCAAATTGGTCTGTACATTTAAGTCCAAAGGGTCCAAAATTAAACTAAGTTTGATTTTAACAAAAATTAAATTCTTTGGCTTCTTTGATATGCTGATTCTAAACATGTACTTAGATTTTTGATTATGGGCCCAGTTTTCAAGTTGGTCCAAATCAGGATCCAAAATTATTATATTAAGTATTGTGCAATAGCAAGAAATTTTCAATTGCACAGTATTCAGCAATAGCAAGAAATCTTCAAATGCACAGTATTGTGCAATAGCAAGAAATTTTCAATTGCACAGTATTGCGCAATAGCAAGAAATCTTCAATTGCACAGTATTACGCAATAGGAAGAAATCTTCAATTGCACAGTATTGTGCAATAGCAAGTATTTTCAATTGCACAGTATTGGGCAATAGCAAGAAATATCTAATTGCACAATATTGTGCAATAGCAAAAATTTTTCAATTGGAGTCATCTTTCTTTGTCCAGAATAGTAGTTGAATCAACTTAAATCATTGTTATATAAATATACACTGTATATTCACTTTTACTACCAACTGATAAATTAAAACAATCTTTACCATTCAGTGATAACAAGCACTTTTTTTACATTTTAATATTTTATGATGTATTTAAATGAGTAGTTATTGTTGCAAACTCCATTAGAAATTTGAATTGAGATCAGTTTTAGAATAAGGGAAAGGGGGATGTGAACAAAAATTGGGGGGGGGTGGTCAATTTTTCTCATTTCAGATTTCATAAATAAAAAGAAAATTTCTTCAAACATTTTTTTGAGAGGATTTATATTCAACAGCATAGTGCTCAAAGGCAAAACAAAAATGTTAAGTTCATTAGACCACATTCATTCTGTGTCAGAAACCTATGCTGTGTCAACTATTTAATCATCATCCAAATTTAGAGCTGAATCCAGCTTGAATGTTGTGTCCATACTTGCCCCAACCGTTCAGGGTTCAATCTCTGCGGTCTTATAAAGCTGTGCCCTGCGGAGCATCTGGTTATCATTATACTATGGTTTGTTTTAATACAAAAATGTATATAAAATATTAATACAACTGTTCAAACAATATAGCATATTCCCTCAACCAATATAGTGAGTTCAGTATAATATACACTTCTTAGTTTTATTATTTGATTGACATGAATTGTTTATACTGATATCTGAAATATTTGCCATTGAGACATTATGCAGACTGCCTTATGTAGGCATTAAAAATTTAAGGGACTGTACATGTTGGTCCATCTTTCACAGTCTTCACGCTGAACTGCTAAATCTACAGGCCCGCAGCTCAATTTTTGAAATTTTTTAGTTAGATTCTGTTGGCCTGTAGGTCTGATTTTTACAGGCCCGAGAGCAATTTTACCAGCCTGGGCTGCCTGGGCTGCCACTCGTTGTGAAGACTGCTTTCAGTATTTCTTTGGATGATGATTCAATTTTTGTTTCCTTGTGTTAACTTTAGTTTGCAATTGCCTCATGCAAAGGATTAGGTCCAGTAAGACCCCTTTTTGGCCCCAAAATATAGCAGTTTTACAAAATTGTTTAGATGTAAACTTCTAGTTATTCATCGGAAAGTAGAATGCTACTGCTACATAAATGTGGGCTGTTTTCAACAATACAACGCACATATATCGGGTACTAGCATCATTAAGTCATGCTAAATTACTGAAATCTTCACAATTTTAGAATTTTAGTTAAATTTTAGACGTTTTTTTGTCTTGAATGAAAGTTGCCGCATTGGTGTCCATTCTTAAAAATATTGAAAAGTAAGTTGTATTTGATGATAACACATAACATATATAAAGGTTGAGGATGAACACGAATCAGCCATTTCAATTAATATTTTATAGTGTGTCTTTCTATGTTGTGATGTTACACTATTGTTTCAGATAAGGGTGAAGGTTTGGTACCATTTAAAAGTTTAAACCCCCTGCAATTGTGTGTCACCTGTCCTTAGTCAGGAATCTGATGTTTAGTAGTTTTCGTTTGTTGATGTAGTAACTAAGTTCATAAGTTTTTCTTGTTTCTTCTTTTTATACGCCCATTTATGTGAGTACATATGTATTATGGTATACCGTTGTGTGTCTGTCCATGGTCAACATGTTGGACATTAACTCATAAATGCTTTAACCATTTTGCATAAAACTTCGGTGAATTGTTTATATCTATTGACATGAGCTGCCTTTCATTTTTTATAAGGTTTAGATTTTAAGTTTCTGAGTAACAGGGTTGTTCATAAAAAAAAGGTGATTTTCCAGTTTTTAGTCAATAACTCAAGAATGTTTTCTCCTACTTGCAAGAAATTTTGGTGTATTTTTTATATCTATTGACATGAACTCCCTTTCAATTTTTATAAATTTTTAATTTCTGAGTTACCAGGTTTTATATTCATAAAAAAAGGGTGATTTTCCAGTTTTCAGTCAATATCTCCAGAATGTTTTCTTTTGCAAGAAATTTTGGTGAATTGTTTATATCTGTTGACATGAGATCCCTTACAATTTTTATAATTTTAGATATTGGGTTTTTGAGTTACCAGATTTTATTCATAAAAAAATGGGGAATTTTTCCAGATTTCGGACAATAACTCAAAAATACTTTCAGCAGCTGTTCTCATGAAACTTTTGTGAATTGTTTATAGCTTTGATGGAAGCTCCCTTTAGAATTATAAAATTTTAGATTTTACATTTCAGAGTTATGGCATGGGGTTTTATTCATTAAATAAAGGGGATTTTCCAGTTTTGGACAATAACTCAAAAATGCTTGTAGCAATTCTCATTGGATGGTTTTACTCTAGTAGTATTTTTTTGGGCCCTTTATAGCTTGCTGTGCATTGTGAGCCAAAGCTCTATGTTGAAGACTGTACTTTGACCTTTAATGGTTTTACTTTTACATGTTTTATAAATTGTGACTTGGATGAAGAGTTGTCTCATTGGCACTCATACCACATCTTCTTATATCTATCATCTTCATTTTGACTTTCACATGAACACATGTGTCTGTAATTGTAAAGTAATATGAAAATAGTTTCTGTAAAATTTTTATGAAATGGATTTATTTTTATCCTATAGGCTAGTTATCAAATTTGACCTCCCCTAGTATGTCAGGAAGGTACATGTACATGGATGTTTAAAAAATTCCACAAATGGTGAAGCAAATGGCAAGGGAAGACACCTAGTAAATGTTTCAAGTACAATTCAGCAATGGTAAGTATATTTTTTGTATGGTGCAAGATTTTTTTGCTGTGTTGAAAACAATTCGTGGCCTTCCGTTGTTTTTTGCTCTTTGTCAGACTTACTTTATTGAATATATATGTACTTTGTAAGACAACTTGCTTTCAATACATTATTTATGCTGAAACTTTATTACTATATATTAAGGTAACTTTGCTGTTACAGTCTTTGCCAAACTGAAATTTAAACTTTTCTACTATACATTCAACTAAAACATCTTGAAAGTTCTTTCTGTCTGAATTGCTTTTTGTCTGAGACTTGTTGGTAAGACAGAGTTTGGGATTCACTGCTGTTACAAATAGTAAGGAGAATTTATTAAAAAAGATATAATGCAATAGAGAAACAACTGATAACTTATAAGGGGTATACTATACATGGTATATATCAATGAATCAACATTAGTAAATACACAGCGAAAAAAAAAGAAACACATACAATTGCAAGATGGCCCCTTTATGGTTTTTTGAACCTCATGGAAAATTGACCATCAGGTCAAAATACAGCTATGGCAATTTAACCCCCTTGTATGGAAAATTGAACATTGGGGTAAAATATAGATTTTGGCTACAAAAATGTATATATGATTATATCTGAAAACAAAGCATTTAGAGCAAATCTGACATGGGTAAAATTGTTTAACCAAATATTATGAAACTTACACCCTGATAATATCAATAAATGCAGATCAAGTACAAATTTGGGTAGGTCACTTTTACTGTTCTGGAGTTATTTCCTTTTTATAACATTATACCTATGCAAGAGGGAGATCATCTGTGTCCCATGGAGATAAAAAAAAAAAAAAAAATTATGAAATGGACAAATCTGACATTTTGATAAACCAAATATTTATAGTGAATCTAGTGTTTTATTTAGAGATGTCTAAAAGGATGGAACATCATGATTCGGCATGTATTACAGCTGATTTCCTTATGCTTGCAAAGTAAAACTTTGGTTGGCTTGCTTGCTTTGTTTGTATAATTGTTTATACAAGCTTTGTGAATAAGATTGACATCTTTAAACAATATATATATAGGCATAGTTAAACCTGTATATATTATATTTGTATTCAATTGGGTGTTATCCTAATATGATTGTACAAACAAAACAAGCAAGTAACCAAAGTTTTGTTCTACATGCATTAGGAAATTAAGTCTGTATTAATTAGGAAAAACACTGTCATTGAGAGTGAATTGAAACTATTTGTACCTTTACCATGTTTATAATTAGTACAAAATGACATCTAATAAAGAATTAATTCAAAACTTAATTTTATTTCATTTATGTTACAGGAGTTTCTGGAAAGCCAAGCAAAACCAAAGGATATTTTCATAGAAAGGACTTCTGTAGGCAAAAAAAGTAGGTATGTGTATAAATATATTTATATTTATGTAATATTTGGAGAGAGATTTAAAAAAAAAAAATGTTTTAATCCTTGCTCTTCCAAACACATTGCAGTTGTTAAAGTTTCATGGGTTACCTATAAATGAATGAATGAAAAGTTTCAACTTAATTCTTATGGTTATAACACTTTAAAAACTGCTCGATTTTGTAAGTAAAAAGATCAGTTGTGGTTACATTTTGTATTGCAAGATTGTTTTTATTACAAATATTAATTGCTTCCAATTTTTAGCTACATATATTAAAGTTTAATATAAAAATAAGAAGATGTGGTATGATTGCCAATGAGTCATTACTCTCCACCAGAGACCATTGAAGAAGAATTTAAAAATTAGCAAAACTCATGCCAAATGTAAAATTAAAAATCATGTGTCTAAGACTTAAATATCAATCAGTAAACATCTAATTGATTTAGAGTCTAGAGAATAGACTGCCATTAATCATAGGATAAGGACATGATCTTGTACAATGCCAAAATATAGGTATCAACAGTTTGTAAAACTGGTCAACATACATATGTGTATAACAATAATGTTTAATTTGGTTTTAATTTACTGATAGCAAAATCAATATTTATATTTATAAAATACTATCCAGTTTTATTCAAATATGTTGTTATATCAAAACGAGACAAATATAAAAAAGTAGATGTGGTATTATTGCCAATAAGACAACTCTCCACACGAGACCAAAATGAGACAGAAAAGCGAGACCAAAATGAGACAGAAAAGCATGTTTAAAAGTCACTGAGGATATGTCATTATTTTTAAAACTAAGAACTTACAGTATATGGGAATAAATCAAATTAAGTTTTTAAATGTATGAATGTAATTTATTTTTTTCAGATGAAGACAACTTCAAGAAGAGTGACATTTAGAAGATAGAACATTCTATTGATATTGTTATTATGACAACAACAAAAAAACATAAAAAGTTGTGTAACGTTTTGAGATTGCTGTATAAAATAAAAGTAGAGTGAAATCAAAGTTTTGGAAGTTTTTTGAAAAATTTATATTCTGCAACAACTAGACAACAGAGAAAAAAAATATGAATGAAATTCTTTAAAGTGGATTTATTGAATTTTTCATTTAACATGTTTAAAAAAATAATACAATCTCAGATTTCTCAAGACATTGGTTATTATCAAACCGACAAGGGACACAACCTCAAAATTATATTTAAATTGATGCTAGAGGAAACATCTTATACACTTTTGGGGTTTTCCTTTTCATATTACATGCATAAGTCAACAAATTTAATGTGTTTGTCAAAGTTTAACCATAAGTAACATTTTAACAAAAATCGTCAAATACATGTACAACATTCCACAAAATTCATTTAAGACAATTTTGACCTCTTTTTAAAAGAGTTGTGGTATAACTGCCAATGAAACTACAGAGACAAAAGATTGTCAGTTTATATTCTATGAAATATTTCATATCATGGTCTTTTCAATCATCTTAGTGTCAAATGTACCTGATCAAGGTTTTAGAAACATGAAAATCATGTTACAGATATTTCTTTTGTTTATTGGTGTTTTCAAACAGGAAAATTTTAAAGACTGATGAAAAGTGAAGTCTGGTCTGCAATATATGATTCTGATGTTGCTTGTCAAACATGTCAAAAGGAGATTTGTGGTCAAAATAACATGAAGAGATGTTGTATGATTGCCAATTGAACAACTATCCAACAGAGTCCAAATTAAACTGATTAAAGCAATTATATGTCCAGGGAACAGCCTTCAAAAGTAAACATAAGTCGTCTTGGTTGTGTGGAACATATGGAATGTGAACTAGTAAACTTGACAAAGGTTTTATGGATGATTTGGAATAATATCTTATAATTTGTTTGAAATATGCATTATACGCATGTTTGTTACACACATGCTATACGCATCATTTAAAACGCATATTATACACATGTTTCTTACAACACATGTTTAACGCATCATTTTGAAACATGCGTTTTACATCACATATATTTTTCATGTGTAAAACACACGAATAACGCATGTTTTAAACATGCGTTTTACATAACATGTATTTTTCATGCGTAAAACGCATAAATAACGCATGTTTAAAACATGCGTTTTACATAACATGTATTTTTCATGCGTAAAACGCATGAATAACGGATGTTTAAAACATGCGTTTTACATGCGTGGTAGGAAAAAGACGTTTCCCATGCGTTACCAAACATATGTTTTACATATGTAAAACATGTGTAAAACATGCGTGGCACTTTTCCCTGTGTACTGTTTACATTGAACTTAATTCATGGTTAACAAATTAACTAGAAACTATTGGTAGTATAATATAAGAAGTATCTTTCTGTTTACATTCACCAAAACCCCGCGGAAATCTCACATGCTTAGGTGCGTTCTAAAAGTCATGTACGTTCGTACAACAAAGTTTACATTAAAAACTATATAATTGTCCCGAATAAACAGCTGTCATGGATGCAAAGAGCTATTGGAGAAATTTGAATTGTTTTTGTTATCTTACAAGAGGGACGAAAGATACCAAAGGGACAGTCAAACTCATAAATCTAAAACAAACTGACAACGCCAAGGCTAAAAATGAAAAACAACCTATGTTTATTCCTGAAACCAGACATATCCGTTTTTTGTCAAAAATGATTATTTTCTAAAGGTTTAAATATTTCGCGGTAACTTTGTTTGAACTTGTTTGTTTGCTTTTTGGCCTTGAATGTTTGTCCTTAATAATTTAATTAACTATGTAATTGCATTCAGGTATCGCAGATCAAATTTGTTCGTTCATAGTGTGTTAACTTACGCTTTTTGATTTAGTTAAGCCTTCCAATTGATATTTTATTGTGTGTATTTTTATGTTTTGATGTTATTGTTTCAGAAAAGGGAGAAGGATTGGTACCATTTTAATGGTTTAATCCCGTTGCAAGTGTTTGCACCTGTCCTAAGTCAGGAATCTGATGTACAGTAGTTGTCGTGTTTTTATGTAATTTATACGTGTTTCTCGTTTCTCGTTTTTTTATAATACTAGTAGATTAGACCGTTGGTTTTCCCGTTTGAATGGTTTAACACTAGTAATTTTGGGGGCCCTTTATAGCTTGTTGTTCCTAGGCTCCGTTTTGAGGACCGTACATTGACCTATAATGGTTTACTTTTATAAATTGTTATTTGGATGGAGAGTTGTCTCATTGGCACTCATACCACATCTTCCTATATCTATATCCTTTGCATGTATGTACAGTACATTAATCATTGAATAAGATGATCAATTCAAACATGCCAAAATTACAAACAATCCATCAACACCCTACATTTAATAATTTGCGACAATGGTAAAGCTGGTGACGACGGTCAATTAACATGAAAGCACAATTTGCTGTGGAGAAAACACTCAGATTTTTTTAATCGGTTTGTATTTTTTGCATTTTTTGCTGCAAATGTATTTTTCATTGTCTGACATACTATTTTAAATAGACTTAGACAGTTACTGGGATTTGTATAACAGGAACCTCCAATGAAAGACATTTCTGAATTACTTCACAATAAACCATTTTAACATTTCTTAAGGGGTTGCACTCACTTAAATTGAAATGGGTTTGTTGTTGATATTGCAGTTTTTAACGACATTGACTGGCTACACACCCTCGCACGGTCGGCTAAAAGGTTTGTTGATGATGATGTTGATAATGATAGCAGTTTCTACCGACCTTGACCGGCTACACACTCTCGCACGGTTTGCCAAAAGGTTTGTTGATGATGATGTTGATAATGGCAGTTTTTAACGACCTTGACTGGCTACACACCCTCGCACGGTCGGTCAAAATGTTTGTTGATGATGATGTTGATGATGATAGCAGTTTTAAACGACCTTGACTGGCTACACTGCTCTCGCGCGGTCGGCCAAAATGTTTGTTGATGATGATGTTGATGATGATAGCAGTTTTTACCGATCTTGAAGGGCTACACAGCCTCACACGGTCGGCCAAAATGTTAGTTGATGATGACGGCAGTTTTCACCGATCTTGACTGGCTACACAGCCCTCGCAGGGTCGGCCAAAATGTTAGTTGATGATGACGGCAGTTTTTACCGATCTCGACTGGCTACACAGCCCTCGCACGGTCGGCCAAAAGATTTGTTGATGATGACGGCAGTTTTTACCGATCTTGACTGGCTACACAGCCCTCGCACGGTCGGCCAAAAGATTTGTTGATGATGACGGCAGTTTTTACCGATCTTGACTGGCTACACAGCCCTCGCACGGTCGGCCAAAAGGTGTTTTTTTTATCTAAAACTAAGACTAGTTTTGATTCTAACAATATCATAGACAAATTTATTTATTAATCATATCCATCGCATATTTTCATGTAACCTTTTAATTATGAGTTTCAAACAAAAAGATGTAGACATGAGTTCAACGTTATGCTATTTTATTTACCGTTTATCTTTAATTCTAAGAGTCACAACCCTTTACAGCCAGAATTCTATTTCGTCAAATATATCTCCCCATTCCGACGTTCGTAAAGAAAATGAAAGCGAATTGTAGGAATGACGGATGCGCTGCCAAAGTTATCAAAGGTACCAGGATTATAATTTAGTAAGCCAGACGCGCGTTTCGTCTACATTAGACTTATCAGTGACGCTCATATAAAAATATTTATAAAGCCAAACAAGTAAAAAGTTAAAGAGCATTGAGGATCCAACATTCAAAAAAGTTGTGCCAAATACGGCTAAGGTAATCTATGCCTGGGATAAGAAAATCCTTAGTGTTTCGAAAAATTAAAAGTTTTGTAAACAGGAAATTAAGAAAAATAACCACATTATTGATGTTCATGTCAACACCGGAACGTCTACCAGCAGTGGTATCGACCCAGTGTTGTAAAAGTTATCAAAGGTACCAGGATTATAATTTAGTACGCCAGACGATTGTTTCGTCTACACAAGACTCATCAGTGACACTCATATCAAAATATTTATAAAGCCAAACAAATAAAAAGTTGAAGAGCATTGAGGATTCAATATTCCAAAAAGTGGTTCCAAATACTGCTAGGTAATTTATGCCTGGGATAAGAAAATCCTTAGTGTTTCGAAAAATTAAAACAGGAAATTTAGAAAAAAAATACCACAGTATTGATATTCATGTCTGCACCGGATTGTTGACTACTGGGTTGGTGATACCCTCGTGGACGAAACGTCCACCAGCAGTGGCATCGACCCAGTGGTGTAAAAATTATGACAGGTACCAGGATTATGATTTAGTACGCCAGACGCCAATTCAGCCAATTTAGCTCTTGAAAACCAATTAATTTATCAAAATAGCACAATTACGAACCTTATACAAGAGGGTCGAAAGATACCAAAGGGACAGTCAAACTCATAAATCTAAAGCAAACTGACAAAACAAACTGACAACGCCATGGGTGAAAATGAAAAAGACAAACAGACAAACAATAGTACACATGACTCAACATAGAAAACCATAGAATAAACAACACGAACCCCAGCAAAACCTAGGGGTGATCTCAGGTGCTCCGGAAGGGTAAGCAGATCCTGCCCCACATGTGACACCCGTGGTGTTGCTTATGTGATATCAAATCCGGTAAATAGTCTTATTCGGTAGGTCACATTCATAAAAGGAAAGGGGATTGTAGTTATCGTATTGGCTGAATATCGTATCAATTGGGAGATATATACCCTGTATGCAGGTGCTACTAGAATGTTGCTACTTAGAAATGGAAAGTTCTTAATTGGAAAGCTGAAATCATCTCTTTTGTCGTAAAGTTTTGTTTTCAACCGATCCTCATTGTCAATTTCTAGATATTAGTCAAGATATGAAGCCGACTTAACTGTATCTGTAGTATCCTTTATCTCTTGTTCAATGGGAAAGATGCGTTCCACATAGTCACCAAATTTTGAATTATTTAGTGAAAGAACATCATCTATATAGCGGAAAGTAGAGTTAAAATATATTGCTAACTTCTTATCTTTCTTCCTTAGAAGTTACTGCATGAAGTCAGCTTCATAATAAAAAAGAAATAAGTCGGCAAGTAGAGGGCACAGTTTGTTCCCATTGGAATGCCGACAGTCTGTTGAAAAACACGTCCTCCGAACGAATATGTTGTCAATAAAAAAATCAAGCATCTTGATTATATCAGTTTCCGAGAACTTTTTGTTTGAATCAGAGTGGACCTTTACAAAGTAGGATTTATTCCTTTCTAAGACAAGATGCTTGTATCTACGTTTTCCATTATTTTTTATGAAGCAAAGCAATACCACCTTTTTTAATTTGTCTTTTAGTTTGGAATGTGGAATACTTGTGTAAAGAGTAGAAAAGTCAAATGTGTTAATACTGTTACAAGATGAAAGAGTGTAAGATTGTATGTAATCTAAAAGATCTTTGGAATTTTTAAGTATCCACATCTGATTTACGCCACCTCTAGAATAGGCAGTTTCACAATAACTTTGAAGCCCGTCTTTGATTGCTGATAAAATAGATGTTAATAATTTAGAAAGAGGTTTCGTGGAGCACTTGGAAGACCCAGCAATACACCGTTGTTTGTAAGGAAACTTATGTAGTTTAGGTATCCAATACAGTGGTGGAAGATCTAGTTCTTCGTCTTTGATTGAAATTCCAAAGGAGCAAAGAACAGACCTATGATTATCCAGGATTTCCTCTTTGGTAAGTGTCGTGAAGGTATATGTTTGGTTTCCAAGTGAATTGTCAATACCTAATTTGTTTATCAAGCAGTTAATGTAATGACTTTTACACACAAAAACGATGTTATTTGGGGCTTTGTCTGCGGGGACAAGAACATATTTATCATAGAGGTCGGATAGGTGTTGAGCAACATTTGGGTCTTTAAAGATTGACGTAGCATGGGCATTGATGGACCAATTTAGTTTCTTAATTCTGATTTGTATCAACGACCTCACTGCCCTTATCCATTCGAAAAAAGAGTCTACGTCTTCCTTCTTGCGCTTAGTCCATTGCCTTGGCATAATCCTCGACTGTATCCATCACAATTTTAAAGTTGTATTTGCAATTGATGGATTTAGGCTCACGATATTTCGGACCTTTCGATAACAAATTTCGTAGATAGAGAAGTGTTATTAACAATGTTAAGGTCACCGGTAATAACGTGGCCAGCAGGATTATATGTGAATTGGAAACTAGCACAAGTGCAACCAGGAGGTTTAGACTTAATGTCGTCAATATCGAGATCCTGCAAAATGTGTTTGTAATTGAAAATTTTAGTTGCAATAGATTGGTATAGGTATCGGAAATGATTGGTACAGACTGGTCTATGAAATAAAGAGGTATTTTCTATTCGACTAATTTATGATGAAGGATATTGCCTACGTTGTCGCCATCGAAACCTTTGTTGGCAGAGGAAAGAGTAAGGAAAGATCTTTTCTCTTTTTCATCTTTTCCAATGCGGACTAGCTTGAAAAGTCTGTGACTTGCAATA